>NDXZ01015495.1:0-12491 GCA_003055125.1 Paykullia maculata
ATATATAGCTTGAATATAACGATTTTCAAAATAAAAAAATTGGGCAGTTAACGGCTTAGCCTTACAATTTATTTCTGTTGACCGATACGCCAATAGTCACAGTTGTTAAAAATTGTTACTTAAAAAGCAAAGCCATGAAGGCCATTCCCAAATAAATTTCATTCATAGCGTTAACCTTTTTACTTTATACATTGCATTTGTCAATCCCGAAGATAAGCTGTTGATTTTCAAAGGACCATTTAGGGCAAAATTTGCAGTCTGCAGTTAACTAAAATGGTAGCCATTGTTTAATTAGTACTTCATATTCACAGCGCTTCGTGCAATTAAAAACTTTTATATGGGTAAAAAATAGTAACCCTTCTTTTTATCAAACTTCAGTATTGGTTAGCTGTTGCCCATCTTATAATCAACCAATGATTCGGTATCTTAACTAATGGTAAACTAAGAGCTGTAAATAATATATCATAAGCTAAACCATAGGCATTAGTAAACTAATGACAGTGAACTTGGGTAGTAGAGGATTTAACCTATATATTTTTACTGTCACTCAAACTTTACTGTGTAAAGTGCAATTTAAAAGCTAAAGCTAAAACTTAAGCTACCAAATAAGGGCTTTAAAACGAAAGTTCAGAATATCAATATTTAATGACACCAAAAAAATTTAAAATTACAAAAGAAGCTGACTCATTTTGTACCCTTTTTGCACTTACATCAAGTGTAGAATCCGGTGACAAAGACTCACTAATAAAGGTAGACAACCTTTCGGGCAATTCGAACTTAACTTCAATTGTTCAATTCTTCTTTCAAATCCATACTACTTAAGAATTCTTAAATAAACAGGACATAGATTCTAATTGATTTCCGAATTGAATTTAAAAACGCTAAAAAATACTACTTTAGTATCATTAGTTTAAATATTTGATTTTATTTTCGAATTGAAATACTTATTAATATTATTATTAAATAAAACACGGATAATATCGAAGTTTTTGATTTTTTGTTTAAAAATAAATTTATTGACAACCCTAACGACCTCTTAAGATACCATTAATTATCAAGTATTTCTCAAATGCTACTTTAGCAGAATTGTACAAAACCGTTGGCCTAACTCTGTTAGCAATGCAAGACTATGGGCAATGTTGTCTTATTATGTTTTAAAAAATCTTTTAGATTCTCAATCTTTTAGTTTTTACAAATAATTAAACATACCTCTAAAAACGCATGTGTTTCTAGCTCTATTTATTAAAAAAACCTAACATCAATAACATGTGCACGTATAAATATGCATTAAATATATGTATGTATATGTAGTATATAAGGGTGGGTCAATTTTATTCATCAAAAATCGTATAGCAAAAACGTAATCTACGCGAAATTCTAAGAAAATTTTCCCAAGAAACCATGGGTCTGTAATCAAATCTTATCCCGCGCAAATCGACCTAAAGACTTTCTGCTCCCATTAAAAAAATGAAATATTGTATGTTTCTTTCGAAGAAATTTTAAAATACGTATACTTAATTATTTTTGTTTCCATAACAAAGTATACGTATTTTAAAGTTTCTTAAAAAAATTTGTTTCATTGCTTTAAATATTTTGTAGCAGTTTATAAATAAAAATATTTTTTTTTTAAATAAGAAATGTCTGTAAAGACTTTCATCTTAAAAAAAAACTCAGAATTATTATCTTGGTTCCCAACACCTCCCTGTTTTTGAAAATTTTACACAAATCATGAAGTAAAGCAATACTTACAACACATTTTCGAATTTGCGCGGGATCGACAATCATTTTAGACCTATGGTTTCTAGAGTAAAGTTGTTTAGAATTCTTCGTAGAATCAATTCCCCCCTTTGATTTTTCATTTTCTTGACAACCATACAAATCGACCCACTCTAATGTATATATACATATTTATGTATATAAAAAACTTATCAATAATTTTGGTTAATATTAAGCCTAGTCCTCTGTTCGAATTTGTTGAGCAAAATTGGTATTTTCACATGAAAACTTTGACATATAACCATGATGTCTTTTCCGCGATTTAATGGAATTCATGTTTATGTTGTTTACCTACTGAAAAAGAGTTGTGTAAAATAAGGGGTTTTCAAGCGTTGTTAAAAACTGCTTGTGAATTTACATATTTTAAACATTTTTATAAACGATATTAGGAAAAGCTTAAAATCTTCTATTTATATAGGCTTATTCTCAGTTTGTATTGCAGTTTGATTGCTATAAGGTACGTTATAATGAATTTAAAAGTTATTTCTTTTGAAGCAATAAATTTGTACAACTTCTGTTATTTTTTTCAAGTCTTTGACCTCTACTTCGTCGCAGTGAAAAGGTTGTAAAAAGGATAAAACTGTATCGGTAAAACCATTAATGGAAACATTGGCTTAAGCTACAAATAGTTATTGATAAACCAAACTTTGTGAAGCTTATAAAAATACATTATTATTTATGTATGCTATTTCAATTTTCAGAAAACTTTTTTTTTTAGAAAAAAACTGAAAAACTTTTTGCCATCTCAAAAAACAAGCAAAAAAGATAAATATTCCAATATGACAACATTGACTATGCGTTCAATCTCACTTCGATTCGAATAATGTTGATGTTTGAAGTGCTTTTATTGCTGATTGAATCAGTTGTTTTAAATAATTTGAAGTTATTGGTTTCAAATAATAAAATTTCTAAATTAAATGAATGTGCAAAAGATAATTCTCGAAATAGTTTTATTTGTAACTTAATGGCGCAACACTACAACACCGATCTTGGCAATCCTAGACGCCAATTATTAAAAACAAATTTTGCGGCGCAGTTCTGGAAAGAAACATTTCTGTTACATTTCAAATAGTAAGTAGCCTCCAGTAGATTTTACATTACGACTATCTTTTCCAGAAAACTATAGTCTGAAAATGCAATTTAATTAAACCGCACTATGAATTGAACTAGGTATAATTCCATGTAATGGAGCATTTCTAGGTTAGAGAAAATTTAACATTTAACAACTTTGCTTATTTATATCGCTATTTACAGTAGATCGATACATAAATATGGTTGAGTATGGTTTCGTGTTCCTTGACCACTTATAAAATCCTCTGGCAAAATTTAATTCTATAGATAAGTCCTCGGGGCTTTTTTTGTTTAAAAATTGAACCATAAGTTTTAACCCTTTTGCAAAATGTTCTAATTTTCTAGAAAATGGTTGCAAGGACCTCGAGAAATTGTAACATGCTCGGTAAAACAGTTTAGTGGCCTTAATTTAAATCGTTTTCCTTAAACTCCCTTTGGATGGAAATTGACTCGAGTGCATTTGATATTTGTAATGCGATTAAACGCCACTTTGTATTTATAGAACTAAGAGTGAACCAAAACAAATTTAGAACTAAAATTAAACTTGAATTAAAATAAAACTCTATTACTCGAGTTGGGACGAAATTATGTGCATACTTTTAGTTTTATTAAAAAACTATTAAAATTTTTTATTTATGAAAAATTCTCTCTCGATTTAAAGCACTTTTTCATTTGCCCATACGCTTCCGCCCAAAAGCTACAACAACTTATTTATTCACCAACATTTCATAGAAACTTATTTCATATTAACAATTTCATGGGAAATAATTTTAACATTTTATGCGAATAATATTAAAGTTGTTTGCACTTTTACACCAGCCGACAAGAAAAATAACAAAATCATTGAAAAAGTGACAACAAATTTTAAGGAATATTTAATGAATTTTATTCAATTTCTATTACCTGAAAATTCGTCAGTAAATTAAAACAAAAAAATTTGGGGCAAAACTGTGGCTGCTGTTAGTGGTGTTGTGGTAATAGTGACCACCACTGGTGCCAGTTATAATTATAAAACTTCAAACATTAAAGCATAAGTTTCAGGCTTAACTGGTGGTGATATGGAATATTTATGCGCAGAGTGCATAAATGTATCACAACTACAGCTGTGCATTTTTGTGTTTTTTAACTTGTATGCAAATAAAGAAATACATAACAATATGAAATTGCTTGTAAACAAAATTTATGTTTATCTTTTATAGTTGTTGTTGCTGTTCTTTTTCGTTTTGTTATATTGTAATTTTTCAATTTTACACTATTGCCACAAGGCGAGGTGAGACTGATGTGTGTGTGTTTGTGTGTTTTGCAATGAGTTATTGCATCAGCATAGGCAACATATAAAAATAAATACACAATAGAGCATGGTGTATTTTGAAAATGTGTTTGCTTACATGTAATTGTTACAAGTGTTTGTGTGTAAATTTACTTGTGTTTGCTAAAGGAAGAGCTGAAAAAGCATAAAAGTATAAACTGTAAGGCTGAAAAAAAGACACGTAATGAAGTACATATTAGTCATTTGCTGCAACGTCGTCATAACTAAAAAAATATTCTTTCATGTGCAATTACTTTGCAGTTTTTAAGGTTGTTTTACTATTCTAACTGGGATTATTGCTTTAAAAATTGCTTTTAAAGCAATTCTTTGCTGTTTAAATATAAATAAAACAAGGGTTTCAGTTTTAACCTTTGTACAAAATATTTTTCTAACACTGATTACAAACGGAGATTTCAATAAACACAAAATGTTACCTCAATTAATTAACTGTTCAAAATTTGAAAATTTCGAGTTATGACACTTGTATTCCAAATAAGCGATATGTGTTTTGTTTAACCATTGGCGAGAGTGTGGTAATATCGTGCGGACACCGTTTTTAAATTTGTCATAATTTCTAATTGGTGCCCTTATTTCCTTTCCACATAAGTTCTTACAGATTTTGCCTGGTATATCAAATTTTATTATTAGATCAAAAGAATCTAGCATTACAATCTTTATCATCATCATGTGCTTTAAATGGTTAATTTTTTGAAGGATATACAAAAACTGAAAATCCATTTTATTCACATGTTGTTCATATTTTGCTTGTCTGCCGTAGATTATTACTGTTACTTGCGCTGCAAGCAAAAACCGAAAGAAACGCCAGCAACGCATCTAGTAAAAATGTTTTATTTTTAGCCGGAAGTCGTTTAAAAATGTATAAAGAGGAATAAAAAAATGAAAATAGAAACCGTACATACGCATCATAAATAAAGCTATAAAGTGGTATTTCGGTTAGTATGTTGGTCTACTTCTACTAACTGGTTGAACGTCTGATTGTCAGTCTAACGGATTGACTGAGTGACGTACCAATCGGTAAGTTGACTGAACGGTGTATGCGGCATGACATGGTGGCAAAATGATGAAGTTGAGAAAGCTCATACACATGTAGTTAGTAGATCTATTTATGTGGATTTTATGTACAACAGTCGAAGGCAAATGTAAGGAAATTCCAAGTTGTAAATAAAATAAGGAAATCTGCTTCAGTTTCAGTTAAATTCTAGATTACTAGCAGTTAAGTTATAGTTAATCAAACCAACAGTTTTAGTTCAGTTTTATTTTTAATTTGATTTTAATAACGCTCGTTCAGTCTTTATTATGATTGACTTCTGTTTAAGTTTATTTCTAGTGCAATTTAATTTCAATTACACTACAGTTCTGGTTTATTTCCAAATAGCTTGATTCAAGTCTATTTAAAGTTCAGTTTTAAGGTTAGTTCTGGTTTACTTCTAGTCCATCACAGGTTGGTTGTTTTAGTTCAGTGCCACTTAAGCACTAAAACCACTTCTGCCTTAGTTCAGTTGGATGGTTAGTTGGTTGGTTTACGTGGTAGTTTGCTACGAACAAACTGTCAAGTAAAGTCTTATGCACCATTTTGACAGCACCACAGCACTTGTCAGATATGCTTCAGGCCTACTAGACTCAGTACTAGACAGGAGTACTAGATTCATTCTGTTGCCGTGAGGTATCTCAGTAGGTATTTTAACCTGGGATCCTTGAGATCTCACGAAGGTCACCTAGTATGTGGTTGCCAAGGAATATGTGTAGCTTGTCGCATAGAGCGGGGAATTTGCAAAGAAGATGGAACACTGATTCTTCCCTTCCTCTATCCACGCAGCTGCGACTATAGTCATTATACGGAATTTCGAGCCGTTCTGCATGTTTTCCTAACATCTAGTGGCCTACTAATATAGCCAGTAACCTTGATCTGTCTTTCCGATCATCATTCATGAGTTTTGCTGTTCGTCTGATATCAAAGGACGATCCACGTTAACTTGGCAATCTTACATGTATCCAAATTTCACAATTTTTTCCAGTATTGCCTTAGTTGCTCTCAATTAAACAATTTTAGTTCAATATTAATTATGTTTAAATTTTCTCTTATCCTTCTTTAGTTCTAGTTCAGTTCCCCAAAATCATGTGTAATCTTTTTTTAAACTACCACTGTCCTTTTACGTTTGTAAGCGAACATATTTGAGTGTTTTTGTTGATTTGTGTGAGCTTGGTATGCGTGCAGTTAATTGAAATGCATGTGGTTTTTCATTTAAGCCCCGTTACCACGAAGGGAAAGGCAGAGGTCAGTTGCACAAACCACTACCAGAAGCCGTTTGTTGTTGCTGCTACTTTAACGTGAGCAGTAGCCGCTATATCTGTAGGCCATAGTAATAATGTTAAAGATAAATGGGTTTGGCTTCTTTTATGTTCATACATCTATTTAAACAAATGTGTGTGTATGTTCTATGTATTTGTATAGAGGTGTATCGAAATGAAATGTTAGTATAGGATGTATCAAAAATCAAGTGTAAATTGCTGTTCTTTTTCAAACTTAATTTCTGCTGTTACTGTTGCTGTTAATATTATTGTTGCTATTTTTGTCTATATTAAATATTTTTTTTATTCGTTCGTAATTTTAACATAATTTTGTTGGAATTTTTTTGTTTATAAAGTACTATAGTACTTCCATCATTGACTCTGACTGTGCTGTCGATGATGCTGATAACTTCATGCTGTGTGCTTATGCATGTGTTTGTATTATCTATAAGAGTTCGTGTGTTAGTGTTAAGTGTTTGTGTGCGCGCTTAAGTGTTGGCGTTGGTAATGTTGGTTTTATAATAAACTTTTATACACAAAACAAGTTTAAAATCATATTCGCACCATAATAAACAATCGACCATCAAAACCCAACCAACCAGCCATATGTATTTGTTTACATATATTTACATTACAAAGAAATATAAATAAAAATTAAAGCATACACACAGGGGCAACAAAAGGGGCAGAGGAAAGTTGTAACTTCATTAGCTACGATGGCTGTACAACAAATTGAATAAATTTATTTGCCGGTATAACGAATTGTTAAATTATACATTAACTATTGTGATTTAGAAAATCTTAGCTGAATTTTGGTTGTACTCCAGCTAAGCTTCAGCTTAATTTTATGAAACTTCTAAAACATTCTTTGTTTTCAATCACCCTCTTACCCTCGTATTAGTACTTTATGTTAATTTAATTTTAATTTTAAAACACTTGTGTCTACATACATCTGTTTTTAATAAAACACTGCTGTTTAGATGATTATGTGGGAATCTTTTTTTTTTGCTGCCTTTTAATAGAAAACAATTTTATTATTTGTTACCGGTATTTTTGTCGCATTTTATACTTTTCGGAAACAATTTACTCATGAGCATTCATTATACGAATATTTATCACATTTGTGAACAGACAAACATATGTGTTTGCGTGCATGTGGAATACTAGAAGTAAATATGTTTGTATAATTTCATTGATGTGTTTTATTAGAGGAAACATAAAAGGTTTTCCTTAAACATCAGTACGAAGAGTTGTCAGACGTGGCAATTTCACGTCTAATGCGGTAACTTTTTATACGTTGGCGCCTTAAGATTTGGTTTTGCGATGTGAAGAGTTTTTTGCATATCATAAACTGATTGACTAAACATTATTTTCATTTTATCTTTTTTCTTTTTTTTATGTATTTTATTTTTATTATCAGAAAATAATAATAATTTTAATGCTCATTTTTGTATCTTGTGAACAGGAGTTTCTCCCTAATGTTTATAATTGTAATATAAATTTATGCAATGTTAATTGAAACTAGTAATGCCATCTTGTAGTCCTCATAACTCTTAAAATATATTAATAACCCTATGTATAAACCTAGGGCAAACAAAGTAGTAACAAGTAAGAGCATTATATTCGTTATATATACGTATGTATCTATGTGTGTCAATGTATGTATACTTATGTATGTACGTATGTATTTACATGTCTGAAAGGTATTTATTGGCTTAGAAAACTTGTTTATTTATAATATTAATTTAAGTCCATATAGGTTTTTTGCCCATATCTTTTCTGATTCTGGTCCAATTAGTAAATTTTTTTTCAAATTTTACAAAATGCACGTCTTACACACAAATATAATAATTTTTGTGGGTAAACAAAATTGGTAGTCTTCTTTTTTGGCTTTAATCTCGGTCAGCTACTTAGCGATTTCACTTTTTTTCAATAGCAAAATTCTCAGAGAAATTTCTAATTGTTTGATACTAATAACGCGTTCTTACGACATCGGGAGGCTGTAAAACTTTCAACAGACGGATAGATGGACAGACGGACATAGCTAAATCAACTTTCCTATATATAAGAATTCAGAATATATATACTTTATGTGGTCGCAAGCAAATATTGTAGAAACTAGAAATGGAATGACAAACTTATATAAACGCTTGTCACCTGTGGCAAAGGGTATAAAAACTAAAAAACATATAACTTTAACGATTATAGCGTTTTTTGATAATAAATTTGCCAAATTATTAAACAAATTTTAGCAACCCTGCCGGTATACAAATTTTTATCAAATGCTATTTCGTACAAATATTTTTATTTGTCACTTCCCTTTATGTTCTCATTAATTTATGTCTAGCGCAATAAAATTAGAAAGAAAGACAAAAATGTAATGTCTAAGACGGCCTTTAATTCTTTAAAAACCAACCTCCTGTTTTTTCTAGTTTGGTTAGTTATCATCACGTTTGTTTAATTTTAGCTCGATGTCTTAATTGGCAGTAAATTAATTGGCATTAGTCTGTTAGTATTTTAAAACAATTTTTAATTTAAAGAAAATTTATTGAGTTTGATTAAAGTGGGCAAGAACTCATTGCAAATGACTTAATTAATAACAAGAAAAGTGCATTAGCGCATGTTAAAACACATGACATAGAAGTTTGGTTTAGGCAGAACACATAGATGTCGTTAAACAAATTCTGAACATCTTAATAAAACTAATTAAAGAAGGCAAGTAAAAAGTTATAGGTTTATATAAAATATTTTATAATAATATTTGTGCTAAAAATGTTTCTGCGATTCTGACGTCAAACCTTTGTAAACCAACTATTTTTCCTCTTATATGAAGGCTTAGGTGATTTTTAGGATAATTTATTGCAAGGACTAAACATTTTTTTTTTTAACTTGCGATAAGTGTTTTCGTTGCAAGTCTCCAAGTCATGCAAATTTAACGTACAAAGGACTATTATCAGACCAACCGCTACAAATTCTTGTGAATAGAGGTCCATGACAACAAATGACCAACAACGTCTTTGACTTTTTGAGCGAAAAATCCTTTGAAAAATTATGTCCTTAGAGGCAATGACATGTTGCGCTCATAGATGACAGCAGACTGCAGCAGACGATACCAAACTACGATCTCAGATGCTCTGACGAGGAGTACGGCCAAGAACCAGATGGAAAGACAGCATTGAATTAGTCAGGAAGTTAGGAAATACATTTGTAGTCGTCCCATAAACCATTTGTATGATTATCGGCTATGGCATTAATACCAAAGGAAAAAGTATTAGTGGTAAATTTGTTTTTGGATTTCATTTGACAAAAATGTTACTTGAACTTAATTTCATAATAAAATTGTAATTTATAGAGAGACACTTAATTGTTACTGCAAACATACAAAAAATTTGCATTAAAAATAACTCATACGCACTGTAGTGCTATTTCAGTTACGTTTCTTTTTAGTTCAATACCAATTTAAATTTCTTATATTTTGTTTTTATTTGCAACAAAAAATTTTTATTTAAGAAAACAAAAGACAAATTTAGCATTTTTCTCCTTTCAATATATACGTATGTTGCAATGTTGCAACCAAAACATAATCTAGTTGCTAACATATGCGTTAGCACTCATAAAGCAAACACCATTCAATCACCATCAACATTTTATGTTGTTACAAGACATCGCCGAAATACATTACAAAAACGAAACGCATCAGGTCTACATCAAGCAATTTCCATTACCAAGCACAAATTGTCCATATCTCAACAATAACATCAGCAGTTACCATCGGTTACTTGCAATGAACATATTGAATTGTTGTTAAGAGAGCACAGACAAAAAGGCAAAGATCCGCTGCTATAGCTACAGCTAAACAAAGGATGTATACATTGTTAAACGCACATTGGCCTTTGTAAATTACAGTTAAATTTTGTGAGTTCTAATGATGGATGTTTTAAATTGGCAGCCGTATGTATGCATTGTTGTTGTTCATAAAGGTTTGTGAATGCTGCTGGCCGTGAAATAAACCGTAGTTAAGAGCGAAAACCACAACCACTATGCCACGACACTTTTGTCAAAGTAAACATATTGAACTACAAAACAACTGGCAAGAGCAGCGAGTACAACATAAATTTAATGTTGCAAAATAAAATTACGCGTCATCCGGAAGAATCAAAATTAAATATGCCATCAAAATTTGAAATATTGGGGGTAAAAATAGCTTCTTGGAGGTTCTAAATAATTTCAGGCTTTGAGAAAAAATGTTCTTAATTTATAAAAATTATTCATGGAATTTTTACAAAAAATAATTATTTTATTCAAAGCTTCCTATCTGTTGAGAATTATTTGAAGTTTTCTAGAAATGGAGATTTTGATTGCCATCATAATGCTGGGTTATTTTTTAATAATGAAAAATTTTGTTGGGTTATTTTTTTAAGCATCACACTCTTGGTATGATACTAAGAGGCCATTGGAATTTCAGTGCGTGTAAATGTATAATGCTTGAGTGGGTGAGTTCATAGTGTTGTGGTTTTGCAATCATTTTTGTGTATGCGTACACGGCAATCTGTGAATATATACTAAACACACACACCCACACATCTGCAAACGTGCATACAAATTATTGTCTTGCTGTGTAAGCACATATGACTACAAATGCAGCAATATTTGCGTGTATAAATGCATATATGTACATATTTGTAAAATAATTTCTGCATCTGCATTTGTGTAAGGAATAATACAGTGCTTTTGAGGGTTTCCTTGTAAAGTGCCTTTAAATTGTCCAATTCCAACCGCACATTTACTTGTTGTTTGCCATTTGCATTTTATTGCAAGCCAACTGTTTAGTTTATGTGAAGTAATTGGTCTTACATTGAAGTTATGAAGCCTCAAAATATTCTAGGCAAAAGATTTTTCAATGGTTTTGGTTTTTCGAAAGGTCAATGTAGAAAGAGGCGGCTGGAAAGGAGTTTTAAATCCAGTAGACACTGGCATTTAGTGGACAGTTGTTAGGATGTTTTGCAAAGGTAAAATGATAACAATTAGAAATAAAAAAAAGATTTTGAGGCTATAAAATGGAAAGTTAAATACACATAACTACATTAATTAAAGATAAGATGGTATTTTTGTTACGTTATTATGGTTGTTGTTGTTATTGCTGCTGCTGCAATAGATCGGTTTACCACTTTTTGAACAAATGAAAATCTGTCTATTTTCAAAATAATTGTTCGGTCTGTAACTAACTCTATTGCTAATAAAGACTTAAGATTGGAAACTGTGGCAAACAATCTTTTTTCGATTTCGAAATTATTGAAGAAAACTATTTAAAGTCCACAATTTTCATTGCACATAAGTATTTTAATTAAAATTAATATTAAATATATGTTAGAAAAATCTACTATGATGCAACTTATACAATTAAAACAATTTTAATAACGATAATTTAACAGCTTGTTAACCAACAAAATATATTTTTTTTAAATATCCAACAACAAAAATAACATTAGGGACTTCTGACACCATCCAAATTATAAACTGTTTTTTTTTTAGAAAAAAAAAATTATTTTATAAAATTTATACAAACATTTCATCGTAATAAATACAAATCATATTTGTATATATAAATCCTTACTAAATTACAATTACAGTGGTCTTACGTAAATGTAAACATCACATAAAGGAATGATTTTATTTTACTTTGGCTTTAAAGATAAACAATTTTTAAAAGTATGTAAACTAATGTACTAAATTTTAAATTAGTAAAAGCATTTAAGTTTAATAATATCTAGTATTAGGGATCCACGACTTGAAAAACTAAAGGAAAAAACTGAATACAAAGAATTTCTACAAAAACATCTGCAAGACATTTTTTTTTTTTACTCTGCAAAGAATAACGAAAATAATGACATATTTTGGCATTTGTACAGGCGAACACTTTTTATTTGTATACCCTTCACCAGAGGTGACAAGGGTACATATAAGTTTGTCATTCCGTTTGTAATTTGTACAATATTCATTTGCGACCCCATAAAGTGTATATATT
>NDXZ01015496.1:0-15135 GCA_003055125.1 Paykullia maculata
ATTCGGCATAGCCGAATATAGCGCTCTTACTTGTTTTTATTTAAAGAGAGCAGAATTTTTTTTGGAAAAATAAACTCCACAAAATTATTGAAGTCAATACCCCTATTATTTGCTTATAAAAAAAATAATCAATACGTTTGCGATAAATATATAAAACTTTCCATAAATGCTTTTTACTAAAATAAAATTATCATAAAGTTTTTTAATTTAAATCTATTGTTGATTTTTTTTTCTAAGTTTTTTTTTTTATTACAGATGAATCTCGCTAAACATTTCTAAACAAAATTTATCGTTATCATAAATGCTTGAGTTAATTTGATAAATTAGTTTTAAAAGAAAAATTATAAAATGTTTTTGCTTTGGCTTTGCCTAAAAAAAAATACTTGAATTTAGTTTTTTCTTTAAATTTTATTTTTTGTTTTTTTTTATCAAGAAAATTTATGAGTTTTTGAAGGGCCTCTCTGTCTAAAATTATTTCGAATTATGATCGTTTTTAATGGATTGTGGATGTAAGTTCTTTTAATTAATTGTGGTGTTAATTTTTCTTTTGTTTTTCTCTAAATTCTTTTGGTTCTTTTAAATAATTATTATTAGGAAACTAAAAAATTGTTGTTTAAAATTTATGTTTTTTAGACATGATTTGAAATATAATTTTTCTTTTCTCTTTTTACTTGATATTTCTAGCCACATGTAGTATGCCTTTGGGCATGGAATCTGGTGTAATCACAGATGCTCAAATCACCGCCAGTTCAGCACATGATACAGGTTTTGTGGGGCCACAACATGCGAGGTAAGTTTTAATATGCATAATAATAAATAAAAATTTTAATTAATAAAGAAATATAGTGAAAAAAAAAATGAAATAAATATCTTTGAAGATAGAAGAAAACACCCCCCAAATAATAAAATTTGCAATATCATTTCCTTTCATAAATATAAATCAATATTTGAATTTCTCTTGGAAAATTTTCATAACTAATGGTTTTTTAATTTATTCCAATTTATGCATGATTTAAATAATAAAATCAAAAGTAAAGCAAATCTCTATTAAAATTCCCTAAAACATAAAATGTGTTATAGAATATGGGCACTTACTCCAAATAAACCCGCATTATTGGCTCTCTCTGTCTCTCTTTCTCTCTCATCATCATTTAAATTATTAATCATGGCCTTTTGACACACTCTAGTCTCCTAAAATATTTACACAAAATATGTATTTTTAATGATGAAATTTTATGTAGAGATTTTGGTTTGGTTTTTTTCCATTTTTTCATTTTTCCATTTTCTAAGTTGAAATTTGTTTAATTTAGTCAGCAGGGGAGTCAGAGATTATACACAAGTAGCTGTGGTAATTTCCTGTGTCTGTGTTGTTGTTACTGCTGTTGTTTTTATTGTTGTTGTTGTTAAAAATGTAAATTTTTACTATCCAAGACCAGTATAAACATTTTAAATTTAACACATAAAAGAATTCTACTAGAGTCAGCAAAAACACCAAGAGAAATATGAAAATGTGTTGTAATTTCATGTTTTTGCTGGTTGCCCCAAGAAATGATGAGTTAGAGTAAAGATGGGTATAAATAATCATTATTTATAGGTCATCTTTATGGCTAATAATTGAATTAAATAAAAGTATAGCAAAGAGAAAATATGTATAAATTTTAAGAAAATTAAAGAGATATAAAAAATGCTTACGAAAGGGCTGTAGTAAAAATCAAAATTATTTAAATAAAAATTTAGTAGAAAAAATAAGATTTAATAAAGAATTTTAAGACATTAACAAAATATAATTTAGTTAATAAAACCAGCCTAAATTAAAAAAAAGGAAAACTGTAAGGCTTTAGCTGCTTAAATTCGATCCTTTAATTATACTGCACTTGAAAAATATTTTAATTTTTAGCTGAAATTATAATTTTGGTATTAAATCAAAAAACCTGACACTATTCAAACGTAACAAACAAGAAAAACTTAGTTCTTGCTTAAGTTGTTTAGTATCTTTGCTATTACCCGCTTAAAGTTTTGTAGCTAAATTATTCTAAAATCCTATTTCTGTTTATGCGAATTCATTTATTTTAATTAAATTCAATTACTTTTCAATTAAACGCTAAAGAATAATTAAATTAAATGCCCCATTTTGTAGCAACAAGCCTTCAATATTCCAAAGCCTTTTGTTTGACACAACATTATTTTGATTATTTTCGTTTCTTTTTATTTTCTGCCTGCTCTTTAAACTATATGTTTTTGTTATTGTACTTATACACTTTTAAGCTTTAATTTAAATTAATTCCTTTACAAATAGTTTGAGATAGCAAAAGTAGGAGAGCAAAAAAATAAAAGTAGGAAAAATTTGAAAATTCTGGCTGTTGAGCAGACATTATCGTATTGTCTCTTACCCATGATTAACTAAATGACAGTTTGTTTTCTTAACTTAAATGAAAAGAAAAAAGTCTCATACTTTTGCTGCGAGCTAAGAAATAGAAAAGAACATTAAAAATACTTTGGTAAATTAAAAAAAAAAGGAGATGACTTTACAAGCAACAAATAGCAACTGTTGGCAACATCTTAGAGTTAAGGTTGGAAGAACTTTTTTTTTTCTTTGTTAGAAAAAAGGCGGCTTCAAAAGAAGTTGTATTTTAAAAACCAAAGTATAGAAAACAAAGTTTGATTAGATAGTTGTTAGTCCGGTTGCTAAGTCTAGTGTAGTTTGGTTTACACACACACATACATACATACATACTCACACAGCCAGGTCGCTCTTACATAGTTTTACTATTATAACTGAATACTGGATATACATACATATGTATGTGTGTATTCTCATCACATAAAAAGCGCATTCACAGAAGCAAAATATATATTAACGTTTTACTCTATCATTTGTTTTTTTTTTCATACTTTTCACGTTGCTGCTGTTATTGTTGTTGCTGTCGTTGTTCTTTACTACTTATTTATACTGTCTTGTAGACAGACAGACAGATTGTTAACTTTGGCAATAACAATAATTAAAGTCAAAATGAAATGGGTCTATAAACTAAGGATATTAGCATTTTAAATGATTTTTATAGCATTTTAGTTTGAGATTAAAAGAAATAAACAACCTAACAACAACAGCAACAACAACAATATACACTAATAGAATATATTCATAGCATTTAAGACAACATTTCTTAATGTCTACGTAGATATGTGCAAAGTAAAGTAAATTAAAGGAAATCGCTAAAAACTTTTCCATTCTATGGCGGTGCTTTAGTTTATGAAAATTAAATTGACCTTTTTCTCTGGCTGGGTTATTTGTTAAATGTGGGTTTTCCCCAAAAGGGTCATTTTGAAGCAGAAGTTGTTGGTCAATAAATTACAATTTATGGCTTTAAGTGGTGATTGGAACAATAAACATTGATTTAAAGTTAGAAATTTGTTTAAGAAACTAAATTTTATTAAGGTTTCATAATTGCATGCTAGAGGTAGATAGAAATTTTGTTGAACTTTTATATCACATGCTAATTAATGGAAATAAAATTTTAGTTTTTTCTACATAAGGAAAGTTATCTCTAACTTTTTTATATACAAATGTTCGTATGTACACATATGAATTCAAATTGAAAAGTCGTGCTTGTTAATGATCCATTTTGTCTCTGTTTGGTGGTATCAAAGCACGAAATGAAAACCTTGTTTTTTTGAACCAAAGAACGAAAATCTTTTTTAACATCATCAATTCGACTAAGAAAATCAATGGCTAAAATTAAATAATTTTTTTTTTTATTAATTTATGATTGAAAGAAGAATTTTACAGGAAATTTTAAAATCTAACTCACTTGTCAAATTTTTATTTATTTTTTTTGTTTATTTAAAACCACTTCCTTCCTAATTGCTACCATTTTTTTCTCTTCTTTGTGTCAAAATGTTTGTTTGTCTTTAAAAGAACGTGATCCGTCCGCTTAAATTCTTAGTGTGTTTTTATAAGAAAGAAAAAAATACTCATAAAACTAGTTCATATAAAATGAAAAACACAAAAGTACAAAAATAAAACTCTTGAAAACATCAAACGTATGAAAGCCGTCAGCAATTAAAACAATTTAAAAAATCTTAAAAATACAAAATTAAAAATAAAAACCCACAAACAAAACTGACTGTAAAGAGTCTTTGTTGGGATAATTTTATGTTAAAAGGGGAAAAATGGGGCAAGAAATTACCTGCCTTAACAAACTAATTACATAATTCTAAATGCATTTACATACATATTTCTTCTTTCTTTCTGGGTTACGAAATTAGCATTTAGGAAATAAAATATTTCGATAGTTTCTAAGAACCCGTAAAACATTTTTTTAACCATTTTTTTTGTTTATACTCATAAACTTAACAATTGTTTATCTTGATTAAAAAAATGGTAGAAACTTTTTTATGAATGAAAAAGAAAAAAAAGTAGTGTTAAAGTATTTTCGTCTTATCATCAAATCTTTATTTAGTGAAAAGATGGATGAAACAAAAAACTCTTTATAATTGTGGCATTTATGATGTGTGTAATGATAACAATTGTTTAAAATATATAAGTTTTTTTCTTTAAAGGGGAATTTCATATTGAGCAATATTTTTTGCTTGTGTTTTTTTTTTGAGGTACAAATTTAAATAAACACCCAAAGGTTTTTGTATTTTAAGTAAAAATTACTTACAAATTCATTTTTAATTTCTTTCAAATTGTAATTGCTTTTTAAGAGCTCTTCCAAATAATTCATAATAATCTTAAGTTATAAAAAATTTAGGAAATTTAAATGTACGTTTTACAAAATGTATAAAATATAGGCAATAAAATTATGATGCTCAATAAAAGAAAAACTGATAAAATTTAAAAGGCGGAAAATAATAAAAACTCTTAACATCAAAAAGTTTATGGAAATAGTAAAAAAGAGAAAATCTAAATAACATTAAGGTGAGGCATAACTTATAATATTAAGATTTCATTGCACAAAAAAAATTAAATAAACAATAATTTGTTAACAATTACCTAAAGATAGGCTCTTAATGCTTTTAGAAAGATTTGCCTAAAAGCATGCTTCCTTTTTTTAATGATGTCATTTGACTTAGCCCATTACCCCGGATCAATCATTTTTTTCTGTTCTTGATTAAGTCATACACAAAAAAAATCAATGGTGGCTGAAAAAACCTGATTTAAATTGTTTGCTTCAACATGTGTTCACAAATTGATTTATGTAATGAGAACGACGACTAGAATCACAAAGACAACCGCAAGAACATTTTTTAAATGACTTTAAACAGTTAAAGCGCCAATTCTCAATTTTCAAACACTTGTGATTTGGCTTCATGCTGCTACTTGCACTGCGTTTATACATCTGAGCTATAAACAATTTTATGTTGCTTTTTTTTATCAGATGTTGTTAAGCATGGGCTGAAGTAAGATCTTACTGTGAACATTTTTTTCTATTTATACTGAGCAAAATAATTAGGGAAAAATATGAAATTGATATTGACAAAGAAATGAGCTGAAGAACAATACAAATTTATTTTTTGGTTGGATATTTGGTAGTAACGAAGCGAAATCTGAACTGATTACTTTTGGAAAATATTTTCAGTGTTAAATCAAAAAGCATCTGGCCATACTGTGTTTCTTTGCTGCTTTACACCAATAATAACCAATTCATGGCACAATTGTGCAGAGACAACTTTATACACATTCTTATGCTCTTATATAGAAAATATTTCTGAATAAAATTTTTATAAATTGACATATTCCCAAACTAAAAATAAACGTAAAATATCAACTAAAGAATATAATGCCCCATCATATTTCAAACAGTTTACTTTGTATTTGGTGGGTAGCTCGCTCACCAATACAATCGCAGTTTTATCTTTGGCTCATCACTGATCCACAAAGAATATGTGTGTTTAAACAAATTTTATTGTTTGTGCAAGAGTTCTTGCTCTTAGGGTCTTGACTACGTATTAGCGTTTTCGCATGTTATCTTTGTCCTTTCAACTGTTCTGTAACTATAGGGAAATTCTCGAATCGTAACAAAGTTGGGTTACTTTTATAGACAACCAATAATTTTTCGAACGAAACATTTTTCACTTATAATTGGCCCATTTTTGGTTAGGTTTTGGGTAAATAAGCTTTATTTTGTAATTGTTTCATTACAGTAGTAGTTCTTTTTAGTTCAGCATTAAAGATATAATTTTTAAAATTCTAAATGATTTCTTTTTTTTTAATATGTTTTTTAGAAACAGTTTTTTAAAAACCATTTAAAAATTCAAAATTTATTACAAACCGCAAATTTACTTCGTAGTTAAGCTTAAGGATACATTTCTTAAACTTTTTATTATATTTAATTTTACTTTTGAATACTGCAATTAAACTTTAATTGCTTTACTACCATATTACATCTTTAAAATTTGAATGTCCTTCTTAATAACTTATTAATTAAAAAAATGTAATTCCCAACAAAAAAAAAAACCCACTTTCTTACAAATAAACACAATTTAAAACAAATATTAAAAAGCAACTTTAAATATCATATCAAAATGCTAGAAAAGAGAGAAAATCACAAGACCAAAAATTAACATATCAATAAATGCTCAAGACATTTGTGAAGCGTTAATAAAAATATCCAACTAAAACAGCCATAACTAAGCAACCAAAAATTAATCCTTAATTACCAAGACAACATCCTGCTGAGTTTAGCAAAATACTTGGTAAAGTTACAAAAACAAAAATAACCATCCAAGCCATAAAGTTACATTCCGCAGAAAAAAAAAACAGACATCCAGTAGAAGCTGTTGAAGTCTAGAGAGGATGATTATTTTAGTTAAGAAAAGCAAAAAGCAAAACAAAAATGTAAGAGAAAACATAAAATAAAATTCATTTTAACGAACTGAACAAGTCACCAGAAGCGATTTCAGTTCAAGGGGGGTTTCTTTTTCTTCTTTCTTGCCTGCTTGCCATATAACTACATAAATTTAAACAAATCTTTTTTTAGCTCTTGTGGTTATTTAAACGTATTTTATAAAATGATAACATGGCTAAAAGAATTGACGTTTAAAACGGCTTTTAAACGCATTTACGTTAAAGCAAATAAAATGAATAAAAAAAGTATAGAAATCTTTGCGGACATTTAAAAAAAAAAGACATCGACAAAGAAACAGAAAACAAATCTTAAAAACGCCACTTAAATGTGGACAGATGGAGCAAAAAATAAATAAATAAATAAAGTGGAATAAAGAGTAATATATACCAAATCAAAACTCATTTGGTTAAGAATTAAAGAAGCAAAAACATTTTGCTAAATACATGGCCATTAAGAATTAGGTGGTATCCTATACTTGTTTAAAAAATAATATCTAGACACAGAGTTTTAAGCACTGGAATTTCTAAATTATAGGCTGAAATGAACAAGGGTGCAATTAAGTAGTAAATCGGTAGTAGTTCTATTTAAATAAACTTCTAGTTTAGTTATTCTTTAGTAGCGCGAATCACTTAATTAAAACGATAAGATAATCGAAAAATATATCGACAGTTTTTGTTGTTTGCAGTAACGATTATATGATTCACATTGTGGAAAACCTTGTTACTGTGTCACCTATTATTTCATTTATAAGTTGCTGCTCTCTAGCCAAAACTCTGCCAATTGGTTTATGACCTGACTATAAAATGTATCCTTTTTTTTGAATGAAAAAAAACTACATTAAATTTTTTTCTCGTTAATAACTTTGTAAATCGCAATGCAGTTGTAGTTCCAGTTCTGTTCTTTGTAGTTTACTTTTGGTTCACTTTCAGTTAATTTCTAGCTTAATTTTTGCATAACCCTTTTGCTACGACGAAATTTTATTTTTGACTTAAAGAAACTTTATTTTTGACTTGAAATAGTGCACTTATTTCATTTATTTCAATTAAATCATTTATGACAGCTTAAAGCATCTCAATGGAAAATATTGCTGTATGCCACATGGTGCATAACGTACTGCTGGGCCATATGTGCTCCTCTTTACAACCCTATTGGAACACATACATATGTCCCAAATTTTTTCTTTGAAATTCTTTTACAAAACAGTTATACAAATGTATTTGTTCACTTTCCACTATTTGTACAACTGTGAATTTAATTTGTGTACCGTCACCTCGTGACATTACCTGACAGTGGTTAAACCACAAGTTAAATTTCTATGCGTTAACTATCGCCCCTTTGTGACTTGAAAGAAATACACAGGTAGCAATTTTCTACCCATTACAATTCTGGATAATAGAGTAGGCACCTTGCTCGAGAGCTAGGGCTGTCTTAATCCGTTTGCTGTCAGTCCTGCTGACTATACAACAGAGCCTGAGAAGATCCGGCTGACCGAAGTCTGTCAATAGCACAAGCATTAGCCAGGACTGCGATCTTCTATTGCACAGCGTGTGTTACCTAGTAACACTCATAGAAGCGTATGGTTCAACCGTCCGAAATAAGTCTGAAGACGAATATCAGCACAAATTGACATCTTTTTTCTGCTAATTAAAAATTCAGGTGACAACCACAACCGCCACGTTGACCCCGAACGGACCTCAACCAATAACCAGTCCAGAACTTAGTCCCAGGGGCTTACTGGTTTCCGTGGTACCAGAGAGATTCTGTTGACTCACCAATTTGGGCCCAGCCATCCCAGGCTATGGCAAGCACCTTGATGGGACGTAATAATCATGATGCATTTACAATTGCTCCCGGGAGGAACCATTTAAGTTAATTTTTATTCAAGTTAATTTTTTAATTTAACTCCGTTCTAGTTTTCTTACAATATCTTTCTAAAGCAGAAGCTTAAATTGAGCTTTAATACATTTTAGAAAAGGCCCTGATTTTGGTCAAAAACATTCCATTAAGTCATAAAATGTCCTTTTGGATAATAAGTTATCCTAATACATATACAAACACAAAGTTAAGCAAAAAACTCAAAAGAGTTTATTATTTTGTGCAATTTAAGACCGGCAGCATTTTTGGTTTCTATTTTTTTCAACTTATTTCTTTTCGCCCAAGTAAAATAAAGTACTCTTGTGCAGATGACTAAATAATACTTTAAATTCTCGGGCAAAAAAAAAACAAGATTTTGATAATTTCCTTTTTAGTCTTAGTTCAGTGTCAAATTTTTTTATAGTTCGTTTCTAATGCAGTGCGGCATGTAGAGTACAAATATGAAAATAACAAGAAAAATTAACTACTTCAAATGGTTATTGGTTGTTTTGGCTCTGTTGATGATTTCATATGACCAAAAAGCTCAATTTACTAAGCTGCACGTACCATTTAAGGCAGTATTAGCAATAGAGGCAGCAATAGCAGCAATAAAAACAACTAACCAACAAACAATAAAACGAATAAGAAGAAATACAAAAACAAAAATAAATAAATACATTAATTTTATTTTTGTAGACGATGACGTTTGGTGATATTGAATACGAGGTGGTTTATGTGGATTTGCAGAAAACACCAACAGTCATACAAACAGCATTAAAAAGACCATGAAAAAGAACCCAATGTGGGGCCTGTCATTTAATGTCAATTAATTTATAGGAATTTTTTTTTTCGTTTCTCTTCTTCCTACCACATTTTGTGATTCTTTAAAGTCGTTTTTTTCATTTTTGATATGCGTTTAAAAAAAAGCTTATTTTGATTCATTCTTTTTTATATGATTTTTCTATAGTACTTGACAATAATTGTAATTTATGTGTTTTGTTTCGTTTTTTTTTTCATTTTTAGACTGAAAACCGATAATAATGGCGGTGCCTGGTGTCCCAAACATATGGTGTCTAATGCTTTAAAAGAATATTTACAAGTTGACCTGTTGTCGGTGCATGTGGTAACGGCCATACGTACACAGGGTCGCTTTGGCAAGGGACAGGGTCAAGAGTATACGGAAGCATATGTATTGGAATATTGGCGACCGGGTTTTACCAGCTGGAAGCGATGGAAGAATACACAGGGAAAAGAGGTAAGAGTTTTAAGTAAAATTTTAGGCTTAATATTAATACCTTTAAAAAAAGCTTTTTTTTGTTCATTTATTTTCTTTAATTTTCATAGAATTTAGTATTAATTTTTCATGTCTTATTTCTTAATTTCTTTTCTAGATTTTGCCTGGCAATATTAATACCTACAGTGAGGTTGAAAACACTTTACAGCCCATAATTTTTGCCTCAAAAATACGCATCTATCCATATGGTCAGTACGATCGCACGGTTTGCTTAAGAGCTGAAATTGTGGGTTGTCCATGGGAAGGTGAGTTTAATTTATTTTTTTTTTACATATTTTGCTAAACAAACAAATTTTTTTATGCAAAAATTTAAAAGCAAAAAAAAGCACCGACTTGAAAATATAGAAACTATAATTTGTGTTTATAGATAAAAGTTTAAGACACAATTTAGAAAAAAAATAAAATATAAAACGCATAATAGTGTAGAAAGTTTTACAAGCAATTTGATGTCAAACAACAAATTTATCACAAACGACATAAATTTATGAAAAATGTTAGATGTTAGAGTGCAGCTAATGGACAAGATGATCATTATTGTTGCAAAAAAATAAAAAAGATATTGATGATCATAATTTTTGTTATAAGGAAACTGGGATATCTGCCCCATAAACTCTGTAGTTAAGTATTAGATATGGGAACATTTATTTAACAAACAAACAAAAAAAGTCAATATGTAAAGATATTTTTTTGTGGCAAATAAAAAGAAGGTGTTGCATTCTTTTTTCGCAAATTTAAATCTTATTTATGTTTTAACCATAAAAAGCCAAACAAAAACACACCTATTAGCAAAATAAAAAAAAGAGAAAAAAATATATGGCAAAACCAAAAACATATTTAATATGTCCCGACGTCTGGCTTAGCCTCTTAACTCTCTTTTTTTTTTCTTAAGCAGTCATGCTTATAACTACGTCCACCTCTCGAAAACATATAAAAAAAATATTATTCTTTATAATCATAGCAACAGAAAAACGCTTGAAAAAAAAATCCGACATGCCATAATGTAAAATGTAAAAAATTCGTAATTTTTCCTTTTTCTCTACTTTGTTTTTTCGGCATTTTTAGTTTATAAAATAAAAACATGCAAAAAAGGGCTTTTATTTGTGGTACTACAAAGTTACCTTGACTTATCACATTATACCACACCCATATAAGAGTTTTGTAGCTCTCTACACTTAAACGTATGTACATATGTATGTGTGTGCAAATGTAAATAGTTATTATGGTCATATTAAATGGTTTTAATGTTTGTATAGTTTATTATTTGTTGGTTCTTATTCATGATAATTTCATTACATTAAAGCTGAATTAAAGTTAAAAATTAGGAGATTCATTAACGCCAGTTGAATGAAAGTTGGTTTTAAGTAAATAAAAAGAAAACAAATTACATACATAAAAAATGGGAATTACGGTCGTGCGAACTTAACAGACAAAAGTACTTGCTGGATACAATTTTCACATTCATATCTGCCATTTATTTATTTATTTTTTTCCCAATAAATTTGAGGTTTAATATTAAGTCAGTTACACAGATAATCAACACAATCGCACAGATCCGGTAGACAGATCCGGTTTTCAGAATAAACCAACCAATTAAACAAACCATGGTTATGAATGTAGTTATCACATATAATTTCATATTTTTAACATTTATTAATCATTCGATATTATTTTTCTAAGGTATTTACTAATAATATTTAAAAAATGTTTGCTTACAAATAAAGAGGGATAAAATGACCCTTATCGACCGATATTAGAAAATTTTTTAGTTTCTCTCTCATTTAGTGTTAGTTCAAAGCCTAATTAGTTCTAGCGATAAGTAAAGATTAAGGTCTAGTTAGATGGTGGTTCTTCTAGTTTTCCCGTTACCTAATGTAGGATGAAGCTAAAAAAACTGCACCAAAAACCTTTTTCATTATTTAAAATCAGCCTCATTAACATTAACACTGGCGTTTCTTGCTAACCAAACATTATTACAAAATATTTAAGACAAAGATTATTTCTAACCCTAAGATTTGTTTAAATCTTTCTTGGTTTCTTGCATCGTTAACTACAGCAGTATTGTCGTGGTAACAGCATTTGCAATGGCTTAACAAAAGTTGCACACAAATAACATAAACGGCTCGTTTTCCAGTTGGTTAAACATTTAAATTTGTGGCTGATTAAATTTGTCGGTCTCTAGGTCCCTCTAACCGTCTCTCTGTCTTACTATAATCATATATATGTTTAGAAGTATTTCAGTATGTGAGTTTAGTTTTAAATTAAATTAATGATTAATGATGCAGGGAGAGGTTGTTGTGCATAAAAACTAAGAAAATTGAATTTTAAAATAAGTTGTAAATGTCTTAAACTATAAAAAATAGGTGCAGTAAGAAAGAAGTTGATGGTTTTTCCCTGCCGTAATAACGCTGCAAATCAATACCATATTGGAAATGCATTTAAGAGGTGTTTTTGTTGTTAACTCAAATGTTATTGAAGTATTGAAAGAATAAAACCTAAATAAATTACAAAATATAATCTTTAAATCTCAGTTTAAATTATGTTAAAATTATTTCCTTGTAATTGCTAATGGATAGTTAAGAGAAAAAACAAGATTTTTAGCTGAATA
Source organism: Paykullia maculata (assembly GCA_003055125.1). Classification (NCBI taxonomy): domain Eukaryota; kingdom Metazoa; phylum Arthropoda; class Insecta; order Diptera; family Rhinophoridae; genus Paykullia; species Paykullia maculata. The sequence goes on from NDXZ01015496.1 coordinate 12,605, forward strand.
CCAAGAATAATTTAGTTTTTTTTTCATATTTAGTTTAGCAAAATTTAGTAGCAAATGGTGTTGATTAAATGTTTAATTTTTGTTTCTGATACAATTCTAATTCTGCCGCAAACCTAAGTTTAATTCTTCTTCAGTTTAAGTTTGGTTTAAAACAAAGCTGAAATAGGTTGTGTAATCAGACGACAATCCTTAGGAGTTCTACATGGTAAGTAGGTAGGTTCATAAAAGTCTTATGTACCGCAGGATATACACTTAAGCCTGCAGCCGGCTTGTTTTGCGCTTTTTACGGTGGGAAAAAGAGAAACAAAGAGAAACAGGAAAGAGAGGAAAGATTGAGAAATCCGCACTGCCTACAGGAATAGTGTTTTAAAGACGTTTTTCTGACCTTTCCATAACAGAACACACAATAAAAGCCCACAAATGGCAGACACATTGACATATTTTTTTACTTTTTATGACAACATCGATAGAACTCATTGTAATACCCAGCCATTTTGTAATCTGTAAGACATGTAGTTGGAAACAAAAAAGTTTCATTTTTGCTACCGGACAATGGTCATCACATCTTGTCAATGATTAAATCCTGACTAGGCAAGTAGATACCGTTTTTTTTTTTATCTAATCTTTGCGGTCTATTATAATTTCTGTTCGAAAACCTAAATAAAAAATTGTCTGCATGCAGTAATCGATATTCTTCGAATAGTAGAAAACTGTATTATGTCAAGTAGACTTCGAATTCCTTAATTTATTTTTTATCTTTGCATTAAAGGCCATGCGTTTGGCCATTAAGTTTACCCAATATAAAGAAGGCTTTAATTAAACTTGTTATCAGCAGTGCAGCGCCAAATTTAATAATGTTTAAGAATCGACAGTATGTATGTTGTTTGAGGTAATGCTCTTCAGTAGACCAAAGATCCTTTAACAGTAGGAGTTTTAAAGCTGTGAAGAAAACTTCAATATTGTTTTTTGCAGTTTTGCCGTGATTTTTTTTTACTTAAAGTCCTCTTGTTATATGGGCCTCTGATGTATTAAGATTTTATAGTATTTTTAAGCAACTTTAAAATTTGGTAGTGAAAACTTTGGCATCTTAGTATATAAGATCCTCTTTTGACGAATTAATAAAAAGACAGCTGCTGGTACATTTCTAAGTAGTTGACAGACTGTCTATACCCTAGCTACGTACTGTCTCAACAATGTCTTCCATGTAGATGATAGTTTTATACTTCATAGAGTAAAACTTCATAACCAAGGTGCTGAATAAAATTGCACAGCTTAAATAAATAAATATTAAAAAACACTATTGTAATCAAAATGCTGCTTAATAATCTCAAATAAAAAATTATTCTTAAATTGCTATTCTCCATCTCTATTAATAATTTATTTTTTTTGTACATTTTTAAAGCTTATAACAAAACATTAATAGAGATTTGCTTTTTTATTTTCAATTACACAGAGAGAAACTTGTATACGTTTGAAAGGACGTTACATTTTTAATGTTAAATAAATTACCCAGTAATAACCACAAAATAAAACAATAAATCTAATTAACCATAATTACTACAAATTCTTCTTCTATAAAATTAACTCCCTTTTTTATACCACAAAGGTAAAATAATAAAATGCACGACATGTGTTCAATTAACCAGAAACTACCAACATTTTAAAATTAAATTGAAAACTAAATAAAAAACTAATTAAATTTTATTAAATATTTATGTTACAAAAACACCTTCAAGTATATTTTGAACTACTTACGACATTTAGAAGGAAATAAGTGGGAATTTAACAGCTGTTTGGTGTTCTGTAGTCAATACGAGTTTAACTTAGTCACGGTTAAATAAAACTTGTTTCATACAAACATTTTAAAGGACTTTTATAGAAATTTTGTGTTTTTCTTAAAATTTTAAAGGTTTTTGCGTTCACCTAAATGGCAGGTTGGGTTAGTTTTAAAACTTTAAACAAAATTAAAGAAGAGAATATTAAAATTAAGCCTTTAATATTAATTTTCAGAGAGTTCGAGTTTTTTATTCAAGGTCTTGTTCTAAATACACTTAATTACATGAAAAAAATTTTGAATATAAATTATTTTAATATAAAAAAATTCCAAATAAAATATCATAAATAAAAACTTAATCAAGCAAACACTACGTCAACGAATTAACATAATAATTCATAATAATCTCGCTAAAAATAGTTTGTGTAATTAAATGTTGTAGAAGAATTAAAATAATTTTTTTTTTCTTTATTAAAATAAACAAATGATCACAAATGTTTGTTACCCCAATAGTTGCGTTCAATTAATAATTAAAATGTTGTTTTAACTAAAAATAGCAAAACTTGTTTTCTTGCATATTGTCTATGGATATTCAATTTAATTACACACACACATACACACACACGTATTTAACATTTATTTATTGTTGGTGCATAAAATTAAAATATTAAACGTTATGCCTTTTGTTAAAACAATTATGTACTTTTTGTTTTTAAAACAATAGTCGATAAACAAAACTATGAGAGCACAAAACAAA
>NDXZ01015499.1:0-11983 GCA_003055125.1 Paykullia maculata
CCTTAACACATGTGTGTGTGTGAAGGGTATAAAAAGTCACATTCGTAATTGCTCATGATAACAGTAGACGCTTGGAAATTAGAACTCGTTGATATTCGAATACTTCAGAAATTAGAATCAACGTTTTTAATACATTGGGTGCCTTGCAAATAGAACCGTCAGTTTTAATTTCCGACCATTTTTTAATTTTGTGTTCGTTTTCAACACTGAAAAATTGTATTTAAAGCTTTTTTTTGGCTTTCACATAGTAAAAAAGGGGAATCCTAAGTTACTTATGTAATTTGTATTGTTTGTGCATTTATTTCATTAGTGTGTGAAATTTAAAACGTGGGTACATAAAGAGTTCTTATTTTTATAAAATGCCAAATAAACGTAAAATGAATACTCTGTCTTTAGAAACCAAGGTAAAGATATTGGAAAAGATCGATAAAGGCTTTCAAGAAAAACGTTTAGCTGTTGATTTAGCTATATTAAATGCAGTTTCCAACACTTACCAGGAATCAAATAAAATATCTTTACACACTTGTGAATATACAGAAATAGAAAATCGGATCTACAACAGCGTTATGCAAAATCAGGGCGCGGCGCCTTTTTGGTTTTTTCTTTTATTGTGTACGTGTACTCATGTATTGCAGAGAAATGAAAAATATAAGTCAGTCTAGCTTGAATATTCAAAAAGTAGGTCGTGTATCCCTTGTTTTTTTTAAATTAGTGTTGCCTGGTTAAACAATTCTTCCCCTTTAGATTTTTATGCAAAAGCTACAAAATATGTTTTATGAGCAATATGAAAAAGATTTTTTATTTTCAGAAAATTATTTTGGCAAACCGGAATGTTTGGTTTGTCAACGATAGCTTATGAGAAAGAATATTAAAGTATTTGTGATGATGCAAGAGAAGTCATTATTATTAAGCTTAAGAAAGTTTTTTTTATGAAAAAATGATTGTTGATTCCAGAAAATCTAATTTAGAAGAAAAAGTCGAAAATTGTTAACGAAATTCATTCACCAAACTGCCATACATTTTTTATTTTGGATATATAACTTAATTTTCCTGGCAACACCCAAGGCGAATATATATCAGGTGGCCTCAGTTAATCAGCTGATTATTTTTTTTCGTCACGATAATGTCAAACTCCATACATAAAAAATAATTTTCTCTCTCTTCTTCGTCACGATAATGTCAAACTTCATATAAAAAAAATTGATAAAAAAAATCATCTCCGAACTGAGGCCACCTGATATTAATTCGTCTTGGCAACACCGTTTCGTTGTGAGAGTGAGAATAAATATAACACATACAGTAGCAAAATGCAATAGTATAGGTTGCCTAACGCTGATCTACAATGACTGGAGCAATATGATAGAAAAAGAAAAAAAAAGGTTAACAACAAGAATATCCCAACAAAGGTAAAGATACATTTCGAGCAAGTGATGGATGGTTTTTCAAGTTTAAAAAGCGACATGGCGTTCGATTTTTAAAAATTGGTGGGGAGATTCTTTCTAGTGATATTGATTCAGTCAATCCATTCATTCACAAATTTCGTCCTAAAGTGGCTGAGATGGGTGTAATAGACTCACAAATTTATAATTTCGATGAAACCGTATTATTCTTTCTTTACCTTTCTGATGTATGTATGTACATATGTATTTTGTAAATTTTTTTTCTTAAAACTGTGATGAATTTAAATGAAATGGTATGTTTTTTGTCCGTTTTATTTAAATAAAATTGAAAACATCTATGCAGAAGTGTTTTTTTTTTGTATTTTCAAATCGAAGATGCACTTTTATATTGCTTTTTATTAAAAAAAAACCTTTGGAAATTAGAACTTTTCGAAAATTAGAACAACCCCAGGAACCAAGTGGTTCTAATTTACGAGCGTCTCCTATAACAACAAAATTTTGTTTACCCGTTTTAAAAACCCAAATTCTAACTGTATTGAAAATTATGAATTCAACAAAAAGAAAAAAGAAAGAAAAAATTCACAACAATATTTTTAAGTTCGGCAGCTTTTTAAACAAGCTTTAACAAATTTTAAGTTGTTAAAAATTAGAGAAGAGCACTGCGTGTGTAATATTATTGACGGTTAATTTTTGCCATTTTATAAATTTTACATTAAAGTAACTTTTAAGAAAAAGGTTTCGTAGTCGGCATTTAAGCAATAAAATAAAAAATCCCATGTTTTTCTAAAAACTATTAAGAAAATCTGTAACTTTTTTTCAGCTAAATGCCTCTCTAATGATATATATTTCAATCTGAATTAAAGACATTTATTTTATCTATATGTATAGATGTTAATAACATGGTATATGAACATTTTTCAAAAAACCTAACAAATTCCAAAACTTTGTTACAAAACCTTTGATAAACTCACAGTGAAGTGTTTTTCTCCAACCGCGTATAAACTATTGATGTTGGAGTTTTTAAGTGTTGTTTTCTATTTCTTTTGTTTGGTGAATAATTTTTTGTTAAAAGTCGACTAATTTTTTTCTTTCTTAAACGCCTTTTAATATTTTGACCGATTTTGTCTTAAAGATTTTTTCCTAAAGTTTTCACACAAACAAACACACACATATGTACATTAATGTAGTCACACGTAACTCGGAGTATGTTAATGTTGCAAGTTGACCAACAGAGCCTTGTGGCAGTTTTATGTATTGTGTGGCATGTTATTTTTATTTTAAACTGATGCTGATATTTTGTTTTTGCGTTATTTTCTTTTGTAAAGTTGTAGTTGTTATTGTCTTTAAAATGTTGTATTAACATATCATTTAAAATTCATGTAAAACACATGTAAAATAAAACAACCAAAGCGAAAAAAAATACAAACATACATTGATACAATGATATTCTTGGCTGATAACGTGCGATATAACTGCATCAAACAAGAAAAAATAAGGAAAAAAAATTCATATGTGCCATGGGCCTTTTTGCAATGACTTCTAGTTCTCCACCAACTGAAGTTGAATTCTTAAATATGGATGAGGTTAGAGCAGCAACATACAATCATATGTTGCAATAACATGGAAAAAGAAGTCTTAAATACGGTAGTAGACTATATACTACTATACAAAGTGTGTAGTTAAAAAAGGGTATTGGGTTTAGGATTTTTACATTTTCCTGGTCAGCATCATCTTAATCTGCATATCACAATGTTTTCAATATCAAATACTTTATCAATAGTAAAGCAAAGTTGTGGAGAAGCATAGAAATTCTAAGGTGAAACATTAATGCTAAAAGTGTGGGCAAAAATGGGTTCTAAGTAAAAATGTGGCTGTAACAAACATAACTCTTCAATGAATAACTAATTTTGTAAAAAAAAAAAACTTAATCATGTAATAGTAAGGATATTGATTTGTTGGGAACGATTAGAAGATACCGTACATAAACCTTTAGTGGGTATAAACAAATTATATGTAATCAATATGTAAAAACTAAAAAGTCTTATTTCTATGCGAGAGTTAAGATTGGGTCTTGGGACAGGTGTCTGGTACTTTTTTTTAAATTCGAGGGCCTAGAGGGTAAAAACGGGTAAAAATTATATTTTAGTACTATTTTGGGGCCCTTATAACTACTAAACCAATAAACATAGAGACATAATTTAAACTACGTTCGTCACTTCTCTAAAAATAAAGACAACATTTTCGGTACTTTTTTGAAATTCAAACGTATAGGGATAAAAACGGGGAAAAGCGGCAAGTAAAAAACTGATCCGATTTAAATAAAATTTACGTGGTAGAAAAAGGAGAAACTTTGAGTAACCAGTTTGGGGTAGCGAAGCAGACCGGGTCCATCTAGTTCTAATATAAAAGACAAACAAGTTTGGTGGACAAATTCGATACATTTGTCTTAGTATGGGCTAACAGTCAAAGTACGCAATGTCGGCCGTTAACATTGCCGCTGTCCGTGTGAGAGCTTAGAAGATTTTAAGGTATTAAATCCTTCGCCCTGCATATAAACTCAGATTTTGAATTTCGCGTCGGGGCTTGTGAAATCTGAAAACTAAAAAGCAAAAACAACGCTGTTAAAAATATAAAACTTATTGGCAGAAAACGAGCTTTTGAATTGGTTTCTACGTAATGGTTTTAAGGCAGATTTGTAATACTATTAGAAATTTGAATACTGAGTACTCATGTTCAGGTGTTTGTTGAAATATCCGGTAAACAAAAGTTGCTACTCAATTTTTTTAAAGTGGAATGTTTATGAAATTTTCTACTCAATGTGCTATACTGTTATAAAAACAAAAATATTTTGGAAAAAGTACTAATTTTTTTACTTACCCATCACAAAACAAAATGAAAATGTACAATTAAATGTAAAAAAAAAACATAAATTATTCGAAATAAATATAGATTATATTTTAATTATCACTTGTTTTGTATTTAAATTTTTTTTTAACCGGTATAATAAAGGGTGTCTGATGGCAGATTTATATTTTCAAACTTAAATAAAAAACGTAATAATTGACACAAAGTTTTATTAAGAGTATTGAACGATAAAATAGAAATGCGGATTTTATTTTTTAAAGATTATGTTATTCAAATGTCTTCCGTCGAGTTGAACACACTGTTCAAAACGGAGCCTTAAATTTACGAAAAAATTGGTACAATTATCTTATGCGTGGCGCACCAACCAGTTACCCTGGGGCAATGCAATGGTTTTTGATGTTTCAATCGAGGGTTTTGGGTTTTTGGTGACGAGTAACGGCAGTTTTGCTTGTTGACGTGGCCGCTTAAGTAAAAAGGAGCCTCGTCGCTCCAATAAATGGGATTTACAGTGCGAAAACGCTCTTAAAAATGTCTCCACAGCGAACGCGCGATGCTCACTCGACCACTGCGACATCGTAACTGACAAATCCACACAATCGATAATTCCATCGGCGCCACCCTCCCTCCGCACCGTTTATTACTTTTTGAAATAATCGTATTTAAAAATATAAATTTGCCACTAGACACCCTGTATTAAGAAGTATTGAGTAAATAAATAAAGTATCGAATATTCAAAAGTATCCACATTTAACAACTCTCTGCTGGACTTTTTGTAAAGTTGCGGATCTGTTCAACTTGTCACAGTCGACTGATACCCTGAAAGCCAATTTAAACTAGGGCTTTGCTCGATGTAATTTTTGTATACAAAATGGCGAGCATGGACCCATCATTATTAAAAAAAATTTTAATAAACATATGTATGTAACTTATGATTTACACTGGCGCATATATTTCTTTACAGTATGTAGTTTTGATTTTTTACATTTAATAAAATCCAAATCTCTGCTACCATTATTTGTATTTATAAGTATGTAAAACAAGCTCTATTTTGCATATCCTTGTGTGCCCTCGTATTTATAATATGTACGTAAGTACAAGATCTTGTACGACATACATATATCACTATCCGCTAAAGAGCAGCAGCACCAGCACAATCACCAACAACGACAATAACAACAGCATTAGGATGTGCATTCAAATCTTTTACTTATTTTTTCGTTTTTTTTGTTGCTTTTTTTCGGTTCTTTTTTTATGTGTGTTTAAACACTTTATGAATAAATCCCACAATAAACTCACAAAAATACACCAGGAATGAAGATGTCTTTTGGGTTGAATTTAATTTGTAAACAAAACCCCTCTTTAGTTTATGACTTTAATACTTCCTACTTGTTGTTGTTTTGGTGATTTTACTGTTGTTGCCGTTGGTATTTATGCTTGGTGCCCTACCAAGAGTAAGAGGTATGTAAATTTGGAACATAATGTTTAAGAAGTTGTTAACAAAAAATTGAGTTTAGGTTATATGATTCCTAAAAGAGTTTATTGCTTAAGTATGTTTTTGTCTTAAACGGTTTTTGGTTTTAAATAGAACGCTAGAGCTTAATAAGCATGGTATAGGAAATGGGCTAAACTTAATGGTAACACCCATTAATATTTACATTACTCTAACAATTAAACGGTAAAACTTAGAGAATTACTTCTTAACAAATCTAATAGCGTAGACAGACGACAGCGTTAATTTGCATTAAAAGCTCACTAATGTGAATTAAAATTTTACTCTGACAGATGACAGTTTTTGCATTTAGTAAACAGCTGTTTGTTTTTCAAACAATTTTTTATCATTTACTTCGAGATCAAATTGATAGAAAGCAGAAAAAACGACTAGCAGCTATGCTGTTGGTGAAAAAGCACTATTTATTTAAATGAAAGCTAAAATTACTTTAGCTGAAACTGCTTCATAATGTTAAACTTATACATTCATTAGCAACCATTATTCTGAACATGTTGCTACGAGTTGGGATTGCAGTAGGACACTCTGAAATAAGAGACAGACAATTGTGGAAAATTGTAGGTTTGATATTCACTTTGTAAATGTGCCCATTTATTTTTGTACATCGCAAATCGGTGGCACTTTCCATCCACAGCTCTAATAGAACCTGTGCACCACACACTTCGCTTCTTTCCCTAGAAAATCTTAAAATTGAAATAATTTGTTTATATTTTAATATTTCTTTTTTTTTTGTTAAAAACAATTGATTTTGAATCGATTTTAATTTTATTATTGTAAACAATTTGACGATGTTGCCATATTGAAATAGCTAAATTCAGTATAAATTCACTGTGATTTCGTGCATTTACGGCAAATCTAAAACACATTGGGTTGGGGATAATTCACAAGTACATTTGAATTAATGCTACTAATGCAAATTAACGCTGTCGTCTGTTTACGCTATAACTCATTATTTGTTTCAGTCCGTCTTACAGAATGCTGCAGAGAGTTGCCACACCGTTTAAAAGATTTCCAAAAGAACCTTATAATAATATCCTCCCAAAATTGGACTTTAACTTTAATAACTGACTTATAAATACCCAAACAAAAAAAAATTTAACAGAAACAGGTTTTTTATAAAAAAAATATTCTTATCTAATTTTGTGCCGATCGGATTATTATTCGCACTATATTCTTTATAAGGTAAGCATTTTAAAATAACTGTAACGCTTATAGTTTTGACGAAAAAAGGCATCAAAATAACATTTACTATAAATAAGTTTCCTAAGACCACATTGACCGTAGAAAAAAAAACTTCTTCTAGAATTTACCTTAATGCAAATAAAACTGTTAAAATTATTTTGACTGGGATAACTTGTACCACAAACAGGACAAATACATGTGATAATGTTGAAAAAGCTAAACAGAAAAAAGCTTTAAATGGTTCTGGTAAATTTCGTTCTAACTCAACTAGTGAAAGAAAATATGAATATCGGTGACTATCAGTCACCAGTTTCCATTTCCTTATAAACTGGGAGTTAAATACCAGATGATATTTACATCCAACACTAAAATACGGATCAAAGAGTGCTGATGATGAAACCGTAGCTGGTTTCGAAAATGCATTCCACTTGGTAAGTGTCGAGAAACTTACTTTTTCAGAATGTTTTTTCAAATATCACAAACAAAAAATTAATTTCTTGATAATGAAGAAATTTAAAATGAACTTGAGCCAGAATAAATAACAAAATAAGTTCGACAAAAAAAAATTAAAAAATTATTACAAACAACTTAACGTAAAAACAAATCTCTAAAAATTTTTTGATGATCTGTCCGTAATTGGTCCTATTTCCCATATTATGCTTACTCATGAAAACCTAAATAAACCCCTAACAATATTGGATTCCAGATGAAATTTACCAGAAATAAATGATTTGGTAAGACAAATTCCCCACAAAATTTTCTAGTAATTAATCCATTATTGGTGCTAATCCTTACATAAGCCCAACTCCCGAAAATCACCGTTAGAATGATTTTACAACTTTAGCTTACTAATGCTAATGGCAATGACAGAGTCCCAATTAATGTTGAAAAAAAATTTATTATTTTAATATCGCGATGTAGGGTGTATAATGATCGACTATAATTTTCAAATGTACTAGTCCTGATTCTTGTTGTAATTTTTGCTGTTTATCTGTAAATTTTGCATATCTTGGTTCTTCTTCTTGCTGTTTGCTGCTGCTATTTTTTGGACTTTTTTTTTTAAATTTAAAATAAAAGAAAATTTGTATACAATTGTAATGTTGGCACGCATTTTTTCATTTGTTTGGTCTCCTGCTCATTGGACAATCAATGAGAATATTTTGTTTTTGGCTGTTCTGTGTGGTAATTTGCATGTTGCTGCATGTTGAATCAAGCATTTCATCATTATATATGTATGTATGTATGTTATGTTTGGTGGTTTATTTGTTGTTATATAGTATTGTTACATGTAAGAAGTATTGCTAATGTGTTTTTTATGCTTTTAAAGATATTCATCAGTTGGCCAAAATGTCTCTTAAATCTCTTTGATGGTGGCTTATACATATTTTGTTGGTTGCATTTTTTCCTTTAGTAAGGAATACTTATATGTGCAGATGCATCCTAGCATTTATTTATTGTTATTGTTACACTAAATATTGTCGGCAACAGTTATGGGTGTATGCTGGGAAAATTGTAGGAAACTTATAGAATATAAAATCTGTATTAAATTTTTTTGTTAAGACTCAAGTATTTTTTTAGTTGTAAATTAAAGAAAAATTATGTATTTATCTGTGGCAATAAATAATAATGGCTTAAGTTGACATAAGTGCTTTTTCATTTTATTACATATTCTTATTCTCTTTTTCAAGATCTATCACTCAACTTAATTTTAAGTATTAAATGTCATTATTAATAAAACTATACGCGTTTATATTTTAGCTTTCTTTTTGGAAAATAATAAATAAGACATAACATCTTAACTCAACTTAAGGTAGCTATATCAATATTAAAATGTTTGAGCATTTAAACTTGTATACACTTAAGTGCAATAACTAACAGCCCGTTCAAATTAATCCTTATAAAAAAACCTTATATTTAACTAAGCTTTTTTAAAAAATTATCTTATCTCAGGTTTTCGGCATTTTTCAATTTAACCTAAAGCACCTATCTTGACTTAGTATCAATAAAAATTATTTTGCCTTTCAATTAAGTAGCTAAAGTTCACTTAAGTTATTATTTTTCTAAAAAACCCCGAATGTTAACTAATAAAACATTGTTTCTTTTAAGAAATTAACAGTTTTGTGCTAAGAAAAGTGCATCTTTTTCTGTTGCTAAAAATTTTATATAAAAACCAAACACAATTGGTTTTAGACAGAACCCTTAATATCTCCAAACTCGAAATTTCGACTTAAGCCATTATGATTTATTGCCACAGATATGTATGTATATATAATATAAAATCTTTCAAAAAAATTCCATCATATTTTTAGAACTTCTAAAATATTGTCTCTTTAAATCTCGAATATAAATTTCTTTAACCAACTAAAGCCGTTAAATTTTTTTACCAATAATATTCATATCTACTTAAATTTTAGTATCTTAGGCTTAACCTAAAAATATTTTTTACCATTTCCTTTAACCAATTACTTGTTAATTTTTAAATATTTCTTTCTATTCTGCACCATATGGCAATTTACAAAAAATAACATACTTTAAAAAAAAAACCTTTCAAAAAATTCCATTATACTGATATAATTTATGGGTCACCAAACTACTACAATTGCCCAAAATCAAACGGCCAACAAATTATGCACATAAATAGGAAAATTGAATCAAACACTATAAAAGCACCAGAAATAAAACAAATTAAATTAAACACCCTCAACTTAATATATGATAATTCGTGCAACACGATTTCAACAAGAAATCATAATGTCTCATAAACTTCATAAGCTGAAATTGGTTTAGGAAAAATAACAACATTATACTTTAACACCTTCTTGGATTACCATAAACCATTTAAGCCGCCAATGCTCGAGCACCATCGTCATCGCCATCATCACCATCATTACACACCATTCGTTCAAAAACTATAAACCCCAAACAAAATGAAAAAAATATATATTTGTAACCAATGCCTAACCACAGGCTGCCACCAGAAAAAATTTATGCCACCTTCTTTATGGCTTGTAATAAGAAAAACTAATAATTTTCAAACAACACTCTAGTAAAATGGCAGTTGGCAAAGTGCTGAAATTAAAGAAAAAAAAATCGTTGTTTGTTATTTAATCCTGGTGCTACTATTACAATTAAAGCGGTAAATGGAAATTGTGAAATGTTTATAGCAAGAAAATGTTAGAGTTTTTGTTTAAAATAATTGTCCAACCAATTTAAAGAAGTTTAGAATGCATTGGGCCCTCAAATTGTTACCCAGCAACAAATCAATGAGAAAAATTTCTGACTCATAATCTAAACAATAAATACCCCTACCAGAAGTATTTTTGATAACGTTTTTTTTTTGTTTCAAACTGCACCAGGATTATTGCGCTGCTTTCCTTATAAATGATAATGGATTACCATCTAACTGCCTGTTTAAAAAACGCTTAATCTCAAATTTTTTCGAAAAATCTATCAGGGAGATTTTCTAAATCTTATTAAACTAGACTTAAAATTGTAGCATAATTTTTTTTTAACAAGTGAATTTATTCAAAAAAATTCAAAAATATATAAAATTTTTGTTTTTATATTTAGGGTAACTCTGTATTCGTTGAAATTTGTAATAAAAATTCAATTATTATTTTTGACCAAGTGTTTGTCAGCTTTTTTTGCAGCTTTAAAAAACGGTTTTAAATTTCCAGTCAATAGTCATTGGACTTTGAAAATAAAAACTGCTTAAGCTGTTAACACATCAGCACTATATATACAATTATTATTGCACTGTTAAGATGATTTAAATTGAAATTAGGAAATTAAAAAATAAAAAAATATTCTCACACTATGAAAATAATAAGAAAAGTTTATCTTGACAATATTGCAATCTATGGCAAAGTTGCTGAGTAGGCAACTAGCTACTAAGTTGTAGTCATTGAAATAGTACGTGGGATGGTTTGAAAAGTAAGTGAAAAATAAGAAGTTAGAGCGCTATATTCGGCTGTGCCACATCTTATATACCCTTCACTGCGTGTATTTATAAATTTGTGTATATATGTATATACATATGAATGTACGTATGTATTTACATGTCCGAAAGGTATTAACAGTCTTAGAAAACTTGATTTTTTTATGATATGAATTTAAGTCCATATAGGTTTATCGCTCATATCTTTGCTGATTCAGGGCCAATTAGTAATTTTTTTTTTGCAAATTTCCCAAAAAGCATGTCTTATTCACAAATATAATAATTTTTGTAAAAAAAATTTTTTTCACACAAATATACGAATTTTTGTGTAAAAAACAAAAAAAATTGTTTTTGTTTATATCTCGTTAATTGTCGGATTTTGGTAATTTTCCATAGCAAAAATCTCGGGAAAATTTCTGGTTTTTTGATGTCCGTACGACATCGCAGGGCTGAGAAAACTTGATTTCAACAGACGAACAAACATATATATATCCTTGTCACCTAGTGGTGAAGGGTATAAAAAGGTTATGTTAAAAGATAATTAAGCTAAAAGCATTTAGCGAATTCATGTCAAATGTTATTAAGACATATAAGAGCGCAATATATTACCCTGTGCCGAAATTTTTTAACAAGCATTTATATATAGAAAATATGTTTAATTAAGAAATACACACAAATTTTTCTGCCAGATAACACTGTGCGACAGTGAAAAAAGGACACAGACTTGGCTATATAGGTTCGATAGTACTACTTGAGCTGAGTAAAACGCTAGCTGCGTTTTGCAATATTAGTACGCATTTGAATTTTATAGGCCACAACATATTGAGAGAAAAATGGTACCATAACCTTTTAGCCTCATTCAGACTTGCTGATAGCGTTTTAATGTCTTTAACAAATTTGTAGGTAAGTATCTAATGAACATTTTATCGCTTGAAAATTTTTTTTTTGTATATTTTTTTAAGAAAATGCGAAAAAATTTGATTTTTTTTACTTATTTTAGCATAGCTCGCAGGAATCTTTCTTTTTTGCCATACTATCTTCTACCAAAATGTAGCAAAAGTAAAATCAAACAGCTTTTGTGAACATACCTAC
>NDXZ01015503.1:228-12077 GCA_003055125.1 Paykullia maculata
CACTAAACTTAATATTTGCATTAAAAAAAAACTTTCCAAATGAAAGATATAAAACTAAAAATATTTGAACAAAATTGAAAATCTTAAAAACAAAATGCATTAAACTTCAATTAAACAAAAATTTTTAACAGAAATATTTAAAACTCTTGCGATTGTAACCATTATTGTGATAATAAAATAGCAGTGAAATTTTCTTAAAATTTCATTTTTGCTGAAGAAATCTCTTAAATATAAAATTTGTTTTGTTATAACTTTATTCTTAAATTATATTAAAAACAACAGCAGCATTTTTGTTGCTAAAAAATAAAAGAACGTAACGTAATTAAGATAATTTGAAAAAATATTATAATAAAAAAAAACAAATTTTCAAACCAAATTATGTGCTCTGAAAAACCAAAAAAGCTTTCCTCTTTGCTGCTTTTTGCAGTTAAAACGACACAGAGAAAAGGAAAAACTTTCTTATGCAAACATGTTTCGTAGTCAATTAACAAATTAAAGAAGTAGAAAAAAACTACGGAAAAAACATTTTAACGAAGAGAGTGAAAAAAAAACAAATCAACAAAATGTTGCAAAAAAAAAAACAATTAATTTATATGCAGCATTAAGACAAAATATTCAAATAAAGCGGAATTGAGTTTCGACAAAAATTTAAAAAAAAAATTATATGTTAAAAAAAAATATTGGACTACAAACAAATTCCACTCACTATATGTACATAAAATTTGGGAGGGGGCCATTGAAACTATGCAACTCAATTATTTTGTGTATATAGCCTTTAAGTATGCTTCTCTTGATTTTATTTGCCAAAAAATTGTGAGAAAAAACTTCTATAGAAAACTCTTATGTTTTGTTAAAAGGCAAAGCAAATACATAGTAACTTTTTAAATAACTGCAACAAAATAAAATAAAACAAAAGTTAAATTAATTTACACTCTTTTTTATTCTTAACACAGAATACAAAAACGTTCTTCTTATCGAATTTTTATAGCTTGATTTTTTGTCCCATTAGTTGTTTTCAAAGTTTATGTCCTTTTTGCACTTTGTTGACTTAATGCTTGTGGTTCTTAATTAATTTAAATTGTTATTCATTTTGAAATTTAAATATCGGAACTAATAAAGCATTAAAATATGACAAATCCATATAAAAAAGGGTTAATTTTACAAAGTTCAGTAGTAGAAACAATAATTAAAACTTGATTAAGTAAATAAGTATCTAAATAACTGTTCTAGTAGTAAGAAAAACTACTGTAAAGAAAAAGTATATGTATATATAGTATAACATTTTACACCATAAAAAAATTCCTTATTTTAACTAATTTTCGCTTTAGTAAAAAATATGTTACCGAAAATTTTATTCTATTAAAAATGTTTTGCTAAAATAAATTTTTTTTCTTTACCAAAATTTACTAATAAAATATTAGAAATATTTTGCTATAAAATTTTTCTATAATAATGCTTTTTTGCTTCTACTCTCTTCGGTCTATAAATTGTGCAAATTTGTTTAATTTTCCAAATCAAACAATTAAGTAAAACTGTTCATTTGACATATGAACAAAATTAAATCAATTTACACCGAACCAACCAAACATGTCAAAATACATTTTAATTTATTAAATTGAAATCGAAGTTTGTAAATAAAAAATAAAATTTTAATTTTATTATATACAAACCAATGGCAAATATTTTGCAGGTAAATACTAAAAGAAAAAATATATCAAAAAATTTTAAAGGGTGGCTAAGTAAAGCAACTCGTGGCTTAAATAAAGCAGTAAAATTTTTAAGTATAAAAAATACAAACATATTTGTAAAGATAAAACCATGCATGCACACACATGTTTTATACATACATACATATGTAAATACATATGTCTTTTAATATTAAACTTTTTTCTTTATTTCAAATTAATTCCCAATATAAATACATGTATGTATATCTAATGCCAATTTAATTAACTTTCTTTAAACAAACTGAAAATATTATTTCTAAAACTCTACTGCATTTAATTTTGACCAAAATTACATACGTATGTACATAAATTATTCTATGTATTCATTACTACATGCTTATAAATAAACAAACAATTTTAATTAAACAAATACATAAATAAAAATCTTATGCATATCTAAACATACATACATACTTTACATACATACATCATACATGTAAACAAATGTATTTATTTCGCAAATTCATTTTTGTATTTAATTAATTTTATTTTTTTTAAATTTTTTCTTTTGCCACAAATTAGGTGTTCCCGGTAAACGTAATGAAATCTATTATAATTGCTGTCCCGAACCATATATAGATATAACATTTGCAATTATAATACGAAGAAGGACATTGTATTATTTTTTTAATTTAATTATACCCTGTGTACTGATTGCATCAATGGCTTTATTAGGTTTTACACTGCCACCAGATTCCGGTGAAAAATTATCACTGGGTAAGTAGAGTAAAACATAATTATGCGCTGATAAATAAGCAACGAACTGTAACTAAACTAGAGTCGAATTGAAAGAAAAACAATTTTGAATTGTGATTATTTTTTTAGGTTTAAGAAAAATCCTATTAACTATGAATTGATTAACTAGATTTTAAATTTAGAAAAATTCTTTTTACTTCAAGTGAAGTTTGTTTTTTAAGTATCTCATTACAATTTCCCCCTGACAGTTTTGATTCAATATGTCAGGGATTCTTTCGTTTCGCATAAGTGAATAAACAAGAAAATTGTCTTTAATTTTGACCAGTACCAACCATATCCTTGTTAAATTAGCACAACATTGATAAATATTTGATTTGAGAAATGAATCTTTGAATAGTTTTACTACTTTGACATAAAAAACCGCAAAAAAACACAGAAGGAAAAAAATTTCAAATACACCCTGGAAGTGACCTGCATATAATTTGCACAAACCAAAAGTAAAATAAACTTTTTTAAACAAGAAAAACTGCAAACCAAAAAAAAACACAAAATTTGTTTTACAAAACTTTAAGCAAAAACTTTTGGACATCTTTAAGCAAAAACTTGTCGATGATGGAAAACAAAATAAGAAAAAATTCCATGTTGGATGAAAATTTTGCTCAAGTACAAGATGCATAATTTGACAAGAGTAAATGAGAAACTAAAAGAAAAAGATGCTGGTTAAAAATACATATACATTACAAATGTGTTTAACCTTTTTTTTTCCTCAAAAATAAATTTGCTTTTAAAATGGTGTTAAGTAAATGATTTAAAGGTAATTGAAACCTTTAGACCTTGCAAATGACTATATAAGTTTTCAACATGCATTACATTGTTTTTTGAAAGCAATTGCTTAAATATGTCCCCCTAATTAAACATAAAATTTAATTGAATATTGCTTTTGATGTTAGTTAAATAGACCACATGCGTACGAATGCTGATGGACTCTCTCCAAACGCCCATATTTGCTTACTCTTCTCCAAGTTGTACAGTCTTAGTTGCGGTCAATTGGTTAGTATTTATTTGGTGGTTATATTATGTCTGGTTAATTCTGTTGGAATTTTCAATGTTTTTTGCAGGATTGAAAAGCTACTTATAAATGCCTTGTACAAATATTTGTGAACAAGCGTATGACAACCTGCATGTTGAGCCATTGCATTTGGTTAAATTAAGTCCACAGGGGGTTTTCAACTGCTTTGACTAGTATAAGGATAGCATAGGATAACAAGAAGGATATCGAAAAGCTTTTAGTCGAGAGAGAGAGAGAGGGAGTGAGAGAGAAAATGAAACACATGTTTAATTGTATAATGGCAAGACAAAATTATTGTAAGGTTCACTTTAGTTAAAGTTAAGAAATTTTTAGAAGCTAAGGATAAAGGAAAAATATTATTAATATATTTCAAGGAAAAAAATTTCTATGCAGCTTATGGCTTATTTTATAAATGTGCTTGTATTGCTTCAAAAAATTCATTTCGTGACAGCATATTCAGTTGCTTTGTTTTTTTTAGAAAAAAGAGTGCTTCATCAATATGATAAATTAAAATACTCAATTCAATTCAACTTAACAGTCTTTATTTAAACTGAAAAGCATAGTTTAAGGATAACTTTCATAGTGTAACGTCAATATAATATTTATGTGGTTTTCAATTAAAAAATATATAAAAAAAAAACTTAAAAATAACTCAACTGTAATAATGGCATAATAGAATTGCATTTTTAAACATTCTTGCATAAATTGACATACTATTTGCCTGCTTCAAAACGCTTTTTCTACTCACATTTATATTCTTCAGTTTTTGGTTGTGTAAGCCCTGCGGGATTTTTACATTATCTCTATTCTTGTAGTGGGCAAACAAAAGTTTACAATTACATTAATTTAAAACCACTTAAAAATACAACGTTGAATGCTTTAGTTGTTTTTTTATGCACTTTTCGTTTTTGGTGTGTAAGCTTTTAAGTAACAGTAGAAACACAAACAAAGTAATTGGGGAAAACGTATGAGAAAAAAAATAACAAATATGAAGATCTACTCAACACTTTTAGTTTTTAACAAGAGAAAGCAATGAGATGAAGTGGTGCGATAGTCGACGATAGTGGCATGTAGCAAAGGAAGGTTAAAATGGAAACTAAATAAAATGTTTAAACTTTTAAAATAATATTTTTATTTAATGCAAAAAGATAAATTATAAAAAAAAACTGCTGTATTGTTATAACTTTATTTTTCTACTACATATATATTCTTTATTTCTGGTTCAATTAGAGGATTGTTAGTTTATTCACATTGAACTTTTTTAATGCAAATCGTAGTATTTAAATGACTGTTTTTAGACCCAACAAACTACGTAACGAATTCTTAATACGTGTAGCTTCCTGGATCAATCCTGTTATGTCTTTTGTGTCCATCGTCGGTTAGACTTTTAATCTAATTTAAATAAAATTTACCTTAAAATTTTCCGAATTTTTTTTGACTTGTATTCATCATTAAATTAAATAATTGCATATACATAGCATATTAAAGATCTAGCACTAATTAAAACAAATTTAAAAAACCAATTTTGATTTCAAAAGAAACTAACTTTAATTAAGACGCAAATATTGTGGGTCAAAGTAGACAAATTTTTATTTTTTTTTTTCAACAAATTTGTAAATTTTGCAAAAAAGTTCTATTAAATAGGTTCTTAATATTTCTTGTATAAAAATTAAATATCTTAATCGGTTTTTTATAAAACGCCTTTTTGTTGCAAAAATTAGACTTTTGAAAAACCAAAAAAAAATTGCGTTTTTTTAGCTTAGAAGAGTCGTTCAAGAGACATGTACATGTACTTATTTATAAGCATTAAAAAATGTAAAACTTAAACTATAGAAACAAAGACAAACTTTTTATAAAAGAAACAATTGCGTTAATTTTACTTTTATAGACAAATGTTAAAGGCGTCTATTTTCTTTGTAGGAAATTCGTTAAAAACATAAAGATGGAATATTTATTTATCAAATTTGGAAAAGAATACTCTAGAAAAGAGGGTTTTTGATCAGTATTTTTAATGTTGGATGTTACTGTCATCTATTGAACTTACATTGTTTAAAAAAAAAAAATATGGTGATCGTATTGAGGCCAACATTCACGATTTTTTCCCAATGAGCATAGGCAAGCAATGTTTGCTTATTGTGCGAGATGACACTGGGCGACAGTGAAAAACGTACACAGACTTGGCTATATAGGTTCGATAGTACTATTTGAGCTGAGTAAAACCCTTGCTCCGTTTTCAATATTAGTTCGCGTTTTGATTTTATGGGCCTAAACATATTAGGACACTTGGTGAATTTTCCAAAAAATGGTACCATAACCTTTTAGCCAATACC
This sequence comes from Paykullia maculata, assembly GCA_003055125.1. NCBI lineage: Eukaryota > Metazoa > Arthropoda > Insecta > Diptera > Rhinophoridae > Paykullia > Paykullia maculata. Next base: position 6,051 of record NDXZ01015503.1, read on the forward strand.
TCATTCAGACTTGGTAATAGCGTTTTAATGTTTTCGGCAAAGTTGTAGGGAAATATCTAATGAACATCCCTTTGAACATTTTTTTTTGTATATTTTTTAAGAAAATGCAAAAAAAAAGTTGGATTTTTTTTTTACTTTTTTGAGCATAGCTCGCAGAAATCTTTCTTTTTTCCCAAACTATCTACTACAAAAATGTAGCCAGAGTAAAAGAAAACAACTTTTGTAAACATATCTATACGGTCTGAACATGTTCAGATGACTTATGTAGCAAAAATTGCCTTTTTTGCGAAAAACACCGTTTTTTGAAGAACAGTTTTTTTCCGCATTTTTTTTCGCATTTTCTTAAAAAATATACAAAAAAAAATTTTTTCCGGCGATAAAATGTTTAAGAGGTTGTTTATTAGATACCTACCTACAACTTTGTTGAAGACATTAAAAGGCTATTACAAAGTCTGAATGAGTTATTGACTAAAAGGTTATGGTACCATTTTTTGGAAAATTAACCAAGTGCCCCAATATGTTGAGGCCCATAAATTAAACGCGAACTAATATTGCAAAGCGGAACTAGGGTTTTAATCAGCTCAAGTAGTACTATCGAACCTATATAGCCAAGTCTGTGTACTTTGCAAAAACTTGTTTTTTTGTCGCTTAGTGTAATTAAAGATTCCCCCTGGATAAATGTAGCATTTTCAAATTGCTTTTATATGCTTTTGCTCAATTTAGGTGTTAATACGATTCTAGTTTAGTTCAAGATCAGTTTGCTTATATTTAAATTATTTTTGTTCTTTATTTTATTATTTTTTTTTTATTTATATAATTTAATGCAACCTTTTTTGCAGGCGTTACTATTTTATTGTCTTTAACGGTTTTCCTTAACATGGTTGCCGAAACGATGCCAGCAACTTCAGATGCAGTACCTCTTTTAGGTAAGTTCGTTTGATTTACAGTTTTCTTTCGTTTGTAAGTGTATTTCAATAAATGTGTGTGTGTGTATTTTTATGTCTTAGCTAGATAACTGTAATTGTGTGTGCGTTAACGTTTTATTTTCTCAACAAACTTAATTTAGTTTTTATTTTTTTAATTTTATTTTAAATCGAAATTTTTACTAACATTTAATTTTTTGTTTTCTAAATAAAACAAAACTAAAAAACTAAAATTTTAGCCTTCAAAAATATAATCATTTTGTAGCGATTTATATCAAAACAAATACTAACCAAATAAAAATCATTACTAATTTCTCATAAAGCAAATAACTAAAACATATGACTAACTCATTTTCATGAAAAATGTTACTAAAAAATTCATAAGTATTAAACAAGTTAAAAACTGCATTTCATTTAAATAAAAAACTGGCAAATAAACACAAAAAAGTTGATGATTTTATGATATTAAAACTTTGACACTCAATAAACGAAATGAATAAAAAAAAAACCACCCATTGGAAACTAAGACACAGTTATTTGAATATTTGATGAGAAAAACTATTACAAATTTTTATTGGCTTGACTTTTCTGGTACAGAAAAAGTTTTAGCCGGAAATTTGTTTTAGCTTAAGAACAAATAACTGGCAGCCATTAGAAGCAACGAAATAATATGAAAAATTAAAATAAATTTCATTCAAATTTAACCCCAATGCTTCGTATTGCAATGTGCACTTAAAAAACAAAATCCAGCAAAATGAGAACTACATTTTCTTGCACTTAATTAAAAAAAAACTAAATTTGCCTTTATTCAAGAAAATTTTGCTGCGTAGAAGTTAAATATTTAAATTAAAACACTTTTATTATAAGAAAATTATTTAAAAAAAAAAATTAATTTTAATTAATGAACCCCCTCTCGACACCTAAAACATTTGATTAGAACAGAAATTGTATTTTATTCCTTTTTAATTAAATTTTTAAACACTTCAACAAATCAATTGATAAATTTATAATATTTTTTAAAACTTTTAGTTTATTTTGAAATTAATTTATATTTATATTATATTATTATATTATATATATCTGGTAGTCTATTCACTGCACCACTTATATTCCTTTTATAAAAAATAAATAAATATACAGTAAGATATTATTCCCTTCTCCCCAGATAAAACGATTTTAAGACGAATATTTCACTTTATAGAAATAAATTTGTTTTCATTTGTGCACGTGTTTTAATACCCAATTTCTTGTATAAAAGTTGTTTAATATTTTATATAAATATAAAACGTTATTACTTACTATTTTGTAAATTAAACAAAAATATGTCATATATATAGTTAGATTAAAATAAATAAAGTTAACAATTAATTGAAGAAACATCAACACAATTTAAATGCAAAAACTGGTTTGAAAAATGCAGTGAATTCTTAAAAAAATTATTTCCTAAATACATACAAAGATATTAAAGTATATCACGTTAGGTTTGCAATTATAGCTTTTTAAGTTCTCAAAATATCTCAGACAATGTATCTCATTTGTATGGGATGCGTGTCACCTCCTGATCTAATCTTATACATTTTTGGTTCAGATAAGAAAAATTATATCTAGTAAAATGCTTTTTTTTTGTATGAAAGGCTTTACGCCCACTTTTTGCTTCCAAGTTAACCAAAGCCTAACTTTGCATGTTGATAATGGCATAACCAACACTAAAATTTGGTGACTTTAAGGGCGAGATTACCAGTCACTAACTATTTGGAAATTGAAATGGTAGCCATTGTTTAACTAATCTATATACATAAGATAGTAAGGTGACTTATTGACTAATTGACTGATTGATTGATTCATCATCGCACAGGCCAAACGGATAGAGCTTGAGACTTAAAATTTATACTGTGGGTTCCTCTCCCGTTGTATAGATCCACTAAGAAGGGATTTTCGGAAATTTAAATATTTAGTGGCTAAAAAATTATAAAAAAGGAGAAAATCGGTAACCTTGTATCTGCTTAACTAGACAAAATACAAACAAAATTTAAAAAGCATTATATTCTACTCAAAAAATAAGTAGATAGGTGTTTGATACTTTTTTTAAATTCAAGGGCCTAGAATGTAAAACTTATATTTTGGTACTTTTTTGTTAAAGGATAGGGATAAAAATGGAGAAAAACGGGAAGTGTTAATTAGTAAAAAACTGATCCGATTTCAATAAAATTTACGTGGGGTTACGATGATAACGCCATCAAATATCAATATTGTTACATTACTATAGCAAATTTTTTGGTAACACGCATTAGCTCTTGCCCAACCAATGGCTTTTGGTGACTTAGCTTATGATAAACCAGGAGCTGATCATTGGCTAAATCAATGCCGTAAGTTAATTTGGACATAGGTGTAATGTGTTACAGAATACGCAATTAAAAATTTGTAACTTGTATGGAAAGTGCCACGCGGTGTTTGATATTGAACTCCTTTGAAACGGCATGACCGATTTTTATGAAATTTTGTAAGAATAGGATATAGGGTATATTTAATATCGCTAGAGGGCGTAAAATAAGACAAAAGGGGTAATATCTCTCCCTCCCTCACCATTGGACTGTTTTTATTTTTGAAATTTTGACAGCATGTTGCGTATAGTCTCAAAGGAACAATAGGCTTAAATTTTTTAGAAATTTTGGAAGTCACGCCCACTTTTTACCTATATACGTGATGAGGTTGATGATTGACTAACTAACTGATTTATTATCGTAAAGCACAAACGAATAAAGCTAGAGACATGAAATTTGTGCATTTGGCTCAACACCCACTAGATCAACAAAAAAGGCATATTTGGAAATTCAAAATTTAGTGGCTAGAAAAGGGGAGAAGGGAAAAAATCGCTATCTTTATATTCGCTAAACTAAACAAGATACATACAAAGATTAAAAAGCATTATATTTTACCCAAAAAATAAGCTGACAAGTGTCTGGTGGCCTAAACGGGTAAACATAATATTTTGGTACTTTTTTGGGCTTCTTAAATTTCTAAGCCAATAACGTCACATCTCGAAAAAATATGAAAACGTGTTTGGTACTTTTTGGATATTCGAACTTAAAGGGTTTAAAATCGTATTTATTTTTGGTACTTTGTAAAAAAAATTTTTTTTTTTACCTTAAGCTTCTACTACTATTTGTGAGAGAAATTTACCAAAAATGGGGAAAACCGGAAAAGCGCGTTTAATAGTAAATTACTAGGCCGAGTTGGGTAAAATTTGAAACGGATTTCTTCAGATATAAAAAAAATTGATATAAAAATTAATTACTTTTTTTAAGTTATTTTTTTTTTCTTTGGCGAAACGACATTTGCCGGGAAAGCTAGTTAATTTACATTTATGTTTAAAGTAAAAAATGTATCTATATGTATTAAAAAGAAAAAAAAGGATTAGATTTTCTTAATTTATTTTATAAGAAAATTGGGATTATAAAGCAAATATTTCTTTTTTGATGGCAACAGTCAATCCTTGTTCCTCATTCTGAGACAAATTTTTTAGAACAACTAAAAAAGATCTTTGAACATGTTATTTCTAATGAGTTGTTTATTTTACAGCAATAAACTGAAAATATTGATAATTTTCATTTGATGCTATTGCAAATTGTTTCACTAAAGTTAATTATGTCATTAATGGCGGAAAAAAAATTTTTTCGCTTAAAGAAAAAACAATTTTGCCAAAGATTAAAACATTTTTAACAGAAAACTACAGCTGTTATATCCTTAAAGTCAATCAGTATAGATTTTCTATAAAAAGGTTGTTAGACGTCAAGGGATAATTAAGTACCACTTTGGTACACACTTATTATATATGTGCTTAAAAAATATTAACTAAACTTATATACGAAAAAGTTGTATTAAAGTATATTTTAGGTACAGTTTGGTAATTAAAGTACATATTTGTAAAGTATTGTCTCTGCTCAATTTTATTAATAGTCTTTAATGCTTATGCGAGTTTTACACAGCGACATTACTTTTCGTTGAATTGACGAATGATGTTAAATTATTTTCAATTAATTTTTCTAAAGCTTGTCCAAGATGTTGCAAAACTAATAAAGCTTACAAGAAAGGAATTTTAAATTGTGTATAGGTCGGTGGGACTTTTTTTAATTTATTATCTTTTCTATAAATTACTTTTAGCGACAAAAAACTTAAAGTCAGAATTTTTTTTAAGATGAAAAAGTTGACTTAAAGTCAAAAATTAATGTAAATGTAAAAAAAAAATATTTGATAAAACAAAAAAAATAGTTTTTTTTTATGGCGTCTGGGGTTTGTAAACATCGCTGATCCAAAAAAGAGAGTCATAAGTCTAATAAAACTTAGAAAGTAGAAGTCATAAATAAATGTTATAACTTTGAAAAATATATGTTTCCACTACTACAGGGGAAAAGATATGGAAGGAGGCCCATAATGAAACATTTAAGGATAAGATAATACATTTCTCGGCTGAGATAACAAATCTCTAAAAGCAGTTTTTGCATTTAAATTGTTCCGGAGAAAATTCCCTATTAAAACAAATGTAAATTCCTTAACTAAAAAACAAACTCAAATTATATATTAACTGTCTATAGATAAAAATTTTTTTAAAGTTTTTTTAAACGTTATAAACTAAATAATATTTTCTTATTTAACTTTGTGTAAAAAACATAAATATTTTTGAAATTGTTTTTTATAACTCTTCTTTCTACTTTTTGTATAAAATTTTAATATAAAAATATTGTTGAAACATATTAAACTAAAAATTTATAAAAAAATATGTATATAACTTCCTGCATTTTTTATAAATTTCTTTTCTTTTTTCTCTATACTTTTTTCCAACACTTAAACTCTTTAAAACAAATAAAAATATATTTTTTTTTCAAAACTAACTTATATTTCAACTTACAAAAACCAATAACAAAATGAAACTTTATCACTCCTACAACACTTTTCCATTTTGAAACTCTAATTTCAATTTTGCGCTTTTCTATCGCAACTCTTTACCCAATAAAAATATATAAATTAAATTAAACATAAATTTGATTTGCCTAATTCGTTTCATTTTTATTAAATTACAAATTGTTTAAAAAATTAAAATTCTTTA
>NDXZ01015518.1:8745-21187 GCA_003055125.1 Paykullia maculata
AAACAAACAAATGAAAAATCCATTTTAAAATAGCAAATTAAAAATTTACATATTAACTGTAGCTTCAAGAGGAAAATGCAAAAAGTACAACGAATTTACATTTTTGTTCACTTAAGGATTCACACATTTAGAGATTGACTTTTGTAATTGTAATAGACAAATCTACATATTCCTTTTGTTTGAAAACTAAATTGAGTCAATTAAGGAAAAACAAATAACCCACAGATATAAAATTGATTAAAAATTAAAAGAGTTTTTCGAAGTAACTAGATTGGTTTATTTTAAATCTAATCAAAAGTGAACGACCCAATGCCATATAATGAAAGGACAAAATACAGAAGTCATCGTGGAACAAAAAGAAATTGTACTTTTTGGCACTTTTTGAAAGAATATTTACACTGTGCGACAGTGAAAAAAGTACAAAGACTTGGCTATATAGGTTCGATAGTATTACTTGAGCTGAGTAAAACCCTAGCTCCGTTTTGCAATATTAGTTCGCGTTTTGATTTTATAGGCCTCAACATATTGGGACACTTGGCGAATTGTCCGAAAAATGGTACCATAACCTTTTAGCCAATAACTTATTCAGACTTGGTGATAGCGTTTTAATGTCTTTGGCAAAGTTGTAGGTACGTATCTACTGAACACACCTTTAAACATTTTATCGTCGGAAAAATTTTTTTTGTATATTTTTTAAGAAAATGCAAAACAAAAATTAGATTTTTTTACTTTTTTTAATATAGCTCGCAGGAATCTTTTTTTTCAATACTATCTTCTACAAAAATGTAGCTAAAGTCAAGTGAAACAACTTTTGTGAACAAACCTATACGATCTAAATATGTTCAGATGATTTATTTAGCAAAAAACACCGTTTTTTGAAGGAAAATTTTTAAACGTTGATGGAGAAAATGTCCAACTTATTAAAAGATTCTACTACTCTACAGACATCTTTCGAGGGAAAAATGTTGGCACCAGAAGAGGGTTAAAAAAAAGGTACCAAAAACGGGAACAGCGAGATGGTATATTTTTGACACTAAGGTATTTTGTTAATTCAAATGAAATTGAAAAATATATAATGTGAAATACTACCATCCTGATCATATTTTTAACACAGTTAAAGAGGGAAAAATCCTGTTAATCTGCCTGGTACTTGTAAAAGCTTCCCAACAAAAACTTATATTACTCTGAAATAAATTAAAATGATAAAACACTGTAGTTGCATTACTTACCCACTAGCATTTTAACCCATTACTTTAACACGGCGATGCCATTGGAGGCAAGTACTTACCCCGCTCCCTTACAAATAGGGACTAAAATAAGTCATTACCACCCTCGCTTACAAATAGGGATTTTGTGAAGTCATTACTTTAATGTTATTGGGTAACTAATTGATAATCATTAATAAAGCAGCCCTTTAAATTACAAATAACGAATTGAATAAGTCATTACTTTTAAAATATTATATAACTCTTTCTTTTAATAAGTAAAATATTCAATTAATGATATGAACTTACAGAATCTTCTAAAAACGAAACCGAGGTTTGTGTATGTTAACCCAAATGAGAATCATAATAACTAATTAAAGTGGCTCCTAACAATTTTTCAGCCAAAGTGTAGGCAGCTTTTTTTTATTTTTAGACATCTGATAAATAAGTTAAGACGTTTTACAAAATAAAATTGTTATTAAAAAAGTACTTCTTAGTAATGCATACGGTATGTTATGCTCATTGAAATGTATGTTATTGAGTTTATATAATTGGTGTAAAATAGACAGATAGATTTTTTTTTAAAACAATAAACGAAATTTTTTTGCAAGACAATTTAGTCTTAATCCCAATAACTTAATGCCACCAAATTAAAGTTGAGGACAAAAATCATTCTTTATTTTTTTTGCAAGCAAAACAAACACTGCCCACTGTGCGTGCGTTTGCCTTAAATAGCAATTATAATAATTACAAAAATAACAATAAAATTAAACTGTTCAGTTTGGACAGAAAGACACGCTAAATGAACTGCTTCATTAAAAAACACTATTAAAAATTCTCTAACTCATACAAAGGACATCAAATTATTTTGTCCACAATCACATTACATTACAAGTAATTGTACTACGAATTGTTCTTGTTTAATTTCCCATACTTTATTAAGAGGTCAATTGTTTAATTTATTAGTTTTCATAATTATTCTTTTATTTATTGCCAAGCCTTCAAAAAACAAAACAAAAATATAAAATAAAACTATTCTATCGAAATTTCTAATTAATTTATGTTACATATTTATTTGGCATTTTGAATACAAATGGCACTCAAGCATGCTTGTGTTGTAAGTTAAAGGGGGCTGCTCAAGCACATTTATTTGTTTGCTACTGTTGCGCTCTTTCGTTATTTAACCTGTATTCAAATAGTCTTGTGCACACCTTAGGTTAAGATCTTTTAAATGGGTGGCATGATTTGCAAAAACATTAAAATATTTGAAGAAAAAATTATAAAAAAAACTCAAGAAGAGAAGTCATTTTCTAACAAAGACATGCAAGAGCACACATACGCACATGCTTTTGGGATAAAGCCTTTCAAATATATTAAAGTTGTTAAGAAAACACATTTTTATTCCAAAATATTTTATTTATTTCATTCCTTTAACCATTTTACAGAGTTCTTTTTGCTAACATTTTGCTTCTTTCCCTTAAACTGCTCCAGTTTTTTTTGTTATGTTTTCCATAAATATTTTCCCCACAAATAAAGAAACTTTAAACATTTTGTTGTTGTTGCTTTTGTTGTTGGATTTTCATTACACAAAATTCAGGTCAAATTGTATGAATATACTGTTGGTATTTCTGTATGCAAACAAGCAATTATTGATTTATTTTCTAAAGGGGTTTCTTTCATTTTGAATACCCTTCAGCATAAGAGGCATGAATGAGTCTATATACGTTTGTTTTGTCGTTTGGCAATTTTGAAAATATAATATTTTAGAACCAAAAAAATAGTTATTGTAAATCATTTGAAATGGAGGATAGAATAAATTTATTTCCTCGTGCCTATATGTTAGTTGAAATCAATGTTGTAAAATTATTTTATATATAAAATAGGCAAAACTGATCCTTCTACTTTATTAAGCACACACATGACAACAACAATCTATATGCTGGTCGGTTTGTGTATATGGTTGAGAGGCATACACATTGCAACAACGATTTCAATGGTTCTCGCTATGTATGTGCATTTTGTAAATATGTTCATTTTATGTTATTGATGAAGGGCAGTTCAGTTTCGTCACAGCCGAATAAAGTCTTTGTCTTCTTACTAGTTTTTACTTTAAACTGTACTAATTCCAGAGTTGGATTTTCGAACAGTCTACTTTACAATTACAATTATGTTTGTTGTTGAAGTGACCAATATGCACACAATAGGGATTTGAAAAGTTAAAAATGTTAAATCAATATTGAAACTTATATTTAAGTGTTGTTTGCAATAAAGAAACTAATGAAAGAAAAAATGTTTAAATTGAAAATTTCCATAAAATTTAAATGGAAATTTTTAAGTTTGAATAGAGTTTGGGTAAATCAGTTTGGTTTTAATTGGCTTTTATGAGATATAAATTGATTTTTTTTTCTTTTTTAAATAAAACGATACATTTTTTTAAACAATTTTATTCACACGTATATAAACACTTTTAATTTTTATAAAAATTGCCAGTTGGCTGCTTACAAATCTGGCAGCTACGTCTCTATTGAAGGCAAAAAGCCAAAGTCTAACCATCAGCTCTGTACAGAGCCGATAGTTTGCAAAAACGACTATTATGTTTATATAATATTTCGATAAACTGTTACAGAAGTTACAATCAAAACTTGACACAGCTGCTGAACATCTCTATAAGAAGCCCCCAAAGTCAATTATACACGGATTTGAAAGTCAACTATAAATGGAATTGTAACTGTCTTATGTAGGCGATATTAAGAATAAATAAATATGGAGTCGTCAGTTTACTTTTGAGGCATCCAAGAGTTAATATTTTATGCAAAATATAAATAATCAATAGTCAACTTGACACGAAAATAAATCTCTACGTATAGACAAAAGTTAGCTCTAGACGTAGTAGCCGACCACTTTAAATGAAGTCCGAAATCAACTCTATACGGAGTCGACATTTAATTTTATATGTAGTCAAATCCACCGAGTCAACAGTCAACTCTATATAGAGCTCGTAATCAAGTCTAAATGGAGTAACAAGTCAGCATTTTAAGGTATCGAAAATCAAATTAATATGGAAACGACTGTCATTACAGTCAGAGCCGATATTAAGCTGCTTACGGATTTAACATTTAACTTTATATACATAAGTATATATTAAGCCCTAAGCCTAAGACTACATGACCAGATAATGTTTCATGCAGTAATTGACTTGCTTTACAATGTAGACAAGCTGTCATTGGATCTTGTTAATACTTCCTGCAATCCACATCATAATCGTCTAGTTTTAGGGAAAATAACTTGCTTGTTTCCTTGCAATATTGAACAGCCGTAACATTGATTATTAAAACAATCTTATTTGTAAAGGAACTGGATTCAGAGATGCTTTCATACCAAAAAACTGAATCTAACATGTATCTCGACAATTACAACAGAGTTTTCGTAATCTAAATTAAGGACGCTGTATGAGTCACAGTGCATTTATTGCTTCAAATAATTTTTCTTCAAATAAATCAAGATTCGCTATTTGACGTTCAATAGACCATTAAACGAACTTTCTGCTCCCTGAATAATCATTGGACTGCACTTATTATAGTGCAAGTAAACATGTTGAGCGTTGACACACAGATTCTAGTAACGAGATTTTTAAAGTTTCCCAAAGTTGACGCTGTTGTTGGTTGGACTTTTTCCAATGCTCTTAAGTACAGGTTCGAGTTTTTATTTTACTTACTTTATAGTTGAAAAGGTTCCGATCATATTTTCTATGAAATATGTAAGTCGTAGCCGGTATACACGCAAATAACTTTTAAAATAGGAAACAAAAAGGGAAATGCATTGCGTTTCATATTAGTTGCCCTAATATTTTGGATGGCAACACTAAAATGTAATGGAAATTTTTAAACATGTTTTGTTTCATTGATATTATTAAGACCTCTTTAATTTGCGGATAAATTGAAAATTTTTAATAACAGTTTAATTAAAAAATGCTTTTCCAACGTTGCTTTAAGCACTTTTAATATCTTCAAAAAACAAACTTAGATTACGCCCATATTTTGGGTTTAATTTAGGATGAAATTGCATTTATCTTCTACTCAAAAAAAAAAAAAAAAATAAATTACTAAATTGCTTTTTATTCTTACTTTCTTTTTCTTACAGTTTTTTTTCTTTAACCAAAGGAAGAAAAAAACTTTAAATGTGCTGACAAGAGCACTTCTTTCTTATTTCTGGTACTCCACTTAGAAAAAGAGAAGAAAGAAAAAACTTTGGAAAAATTATCTTTCTAATACAAGAATAGTTTTTCTTAAAATAAGAGAAAATTCTGAAAAAAATGCAAGTTATTGGTTTTCTGATTTAACGCTTAAATTATTACGAAAAAAAATTAAAAATAAAAAATAAAAAAAAATTTTTTTTAACAAATAGTTTACGTTGCCTGCTTTCACAGAAGACGTGCTCAATAAAAAGTGAAGCATACTTTTAGCTGCCAAGCAAAAATGATTATTTGTTAAATTATGCCAACAAGTACAGCTAAAATTAAAAGTTAAATTTTCCGTAATCATTTTAGGTTTTTTATTTTTACTCAACCATTTTTCTTTTTTAAATTTTGCAGAATTTTTTCTCGCAACAATTTAAACCCCTGTTGCGTAGAAAATTAAATCCAATGCATTTGCTGTTTAACATTTTCTTTTCAACCCTCTTTTGTCTTAAAAGCATAATTTAATATTATTACGAGTGCATGTGCTGAGCAAAATTGTAAAATAATTCTTTTCTTTTTTTTTGGTTTGTAATATTTTGTAACATAATAATAATTTTTTATGATACTCAAAAGAAATGTTATGAAATGTGGATGTGGCGCATATGGCTGCTACTTGTATAATGTAATTGTTGCAAAGGGTGCAACAAAATACTTTGCAGGGTTTCCAGGAAACAAAGCCAGGAGGTTTCTATTTGAAGCGTAAACAAATTTAGAAGTTTTTTTTTTAATTTTTAATTCCATGTTGAATGTAAAAATTTATTCTTCCAACATCATCCAATGTTTGCCACTGCATCAAAGTCTATTGGTAACATATTGTAGAACTACATCGTAGTTATGCTTGAAAGAAGTTAAAAACCATTAAAGCAGTATTTGATTTACTCGAGCTAGGAATAAGTTGGCCATCTAGACCCACACACGTAGTCAAGAAAAAAATTGGCCCTGAAAAATATGTGCTGGTTACAGGAAGTTAAAGTTGCATACAACACCTTAAAAAATACCACTTGGATTATTTGATTTCATGGCTATACCTTTAAAATACAGACAACGCAAACCCTTTAAAGGTATATGGGAGAAGGTTTTTTTCTTGGGCCAAACAAAACTCGACATAAACGCATAATAACCCATACCTTCAATGGTAGTCCAGTATAAACATACAATTTTAGACTTGTTTGCGTAAGAACCAAATTTCTTTACATTTTCAAACCGTTTAATCTTTCTAGTATTAACGTTATCGTGGTCTTACCGTGCCCATATATTTGCTTAAACTTAATATTGTAGAATTAATAATAAAAAATAAATCTTAGGTTTCTTTACTTTCAACCTTCACAGCCTTTAAATAATATTAAAATCTTTCTCTGTATAAAACCTAAAACATTTCATTTCATACTTTGTATTAAACATAATTTGTGTAGAATTAAAACGAAAAGATTTCCAAAATATTTATGTATATCTGCTATAAATTTAAATTAAGTTATGAACATTGTTGGCTTAAACAAAGTTGCTTACTTAGAGTACTTAAAGAAGAATGTAAATATTTTACTTTAACTATGATTCAAACATAAAAAGCCAAAGTGGTGCAGTTACAGAGGGGGATGTGAGCAGAAGTCAAGTTCTTAATATATTTTAATAAAATTTAAATGGTTTTTTTACATCAAGTACTGCGTTAGTAAGAATAAAAAGTATGCAATAGAAAATGAAAGTAATATAAAGTAGATTTTGTTAAGAACAAAATTTATTTGTTTAATGCTCTTTTGTTCTTTTTTTCTTTTAGGATTGGTAGCGGCAAAGGAAGATGTAAATGATTACTGATAAAGTTGTTACTTTTTCTTTAACAAATTTTTTTAAAGGATGAATTTTTTTAATAATTAAAAAGAAACAAATATTAAATTTGTGCAATTAAAAGCTTAATTTAGGAGGTTTTATCAAATTAGAAGCATACTTTTAGGGGTGAAATACAACAATATAAGACTTTTTCTTAAAACAGTTGCAGGTTATTTTAATTTAGATAATTTTAATTTAGAGATTTGCCTGTTCAAAACTCAAAAAATTCTTAACTTGCAAAAACTTGAAAGTCTTTTATTAAACTCAGTCGGGGACCCAGGAAAAGCTTTTTTTAGGATAGTAGGGAGTTAGTTGTTTTATATCAAACGTGCATAAACATAAACAAAATGAAATAAAATCTTTTAACTTTTAATTGTTTTGAAGGGGTAGGAAGAGGAAATATTTTGGCCTCATCTAACCCGGCTATAAGATTTTATACACATCAAACTACGAAATTATTTGTTCTGAATTTGTATTGAGATTTGGACATAAAACATTAAATTGTCAGCAAAAATGTTAAAGTAATTTTAACATCTTTAAAAGGGCTTTGTGATTCCTAGAAGGGGAATGTTTTGACGTTTGCAAAACTCCTAAAACAGCTTTACATTTTTATAAAACTCCATCGGCAGTAAGTTTTATCTTAACACCAGTATTTTCAATATATTCCTGATCATTTAGGTGATTTTCGAGAATTGGCCTTATATGGGCGCTAAGGCCAATAAGAGACCTCCAGATTTTTGATTTCCCTTTTTGTTTATATAAAACTTGTTATATGTTGTATTTCATTTTAATACATTTATTTATTAGACAATATTAAATGTTCAAGTCCAATTCCGGGAAGGGGTTTGTATGGGGTCTGGGTAAAATTATGAACCAAGTATAAGGTCATTAGACATAAACAAATTATACTAAAAATATTAAAATATATTTTTTCTCGAAAATACAGTAAACATGGACAGACATACATAGACTCAAAAAATAATGGGTGCTGGACAATATCTCTTACAGTATTAGCGATAAAATAATTCCTTGTTATTAATAACTTTTAAGTTTTTTGTTTAAAACCTAAATTTAAAAACATTTTAAAATATTTTTAGTTTAAAGAGATATTTCGCACAACCGTGATCCTTTACTTGGGCTCTGTGTAACTCTTCTATAAGCTTCAACGTCATCTTAATGTAGTATTTAAAGTTATCGAAAAGAATTGTCCAGTAGTTAAAAATTACAGATTTATAAATAAATATTAACTACATATTAAGACTGAGTATAATAAAAAAACATGCTTTTAGTCGGCCAATAATTGACATTTAAAAGAAAGTGGAGTATTAAAATCTACATCTACAAAAAAAATGTTGCTACAATTTTCTTTTTTGCCTTAAATAAAGTTTTTTCCTATTATTTTATTCAACTGCTAATTTTTAGATTTAAATTTCTCCCTTTGCGTTTAATTATTTAAACATTCTAATTACATGAAGCCTGAAAGTAGACAACATAAAACTACAAAACACAAATCATGAAAAGTTCATTAACACCAACAACCAACAGGCAGGCAATTAAGTTTCTTTTTATTTTCTTGTTGTTTTTATATCTGATTCTAAATATTTGCACAAGTTTCTTTTAATGTAATGTAGAGGGTGTTTAGGCGTCAAACGCAAACCTTTTTTTTTCTCTTTATAAGCCATCAGGGTTAATGGGTGATTTTAGTTACACATAAAGGGTGGTACTTTAAATGTAACATTTAAAATCAAAACATCATGTCTTACACATGTTTTCGTAGATTTTTGTGGCGCAACAACGGCAAATTGCTAATGAATAATTTATTTTAAACACACTTTTATTTTAACTTCCTTTATCTTTCTCTCTCTCCCTCTTACTCCCTCTCTCGTTCGTTCCCTTACGTCAAGTGTTTTTGTGCAGTATCATGATTATGATTATATGTTTTTTTTTTGTTTTTGTAAATGCTTTTAATTTGTGAAAGCTATAAGAAAATTCATAAAAATTTTACAAAATAAATTATTTAATTTTGCTTATTTAGCCAACAAAAAGAGAAAAGTGTGTTAGAAGGATGGATACTCCCTAAAACACACACATTCGCTAAATAAAATTCAGGAAGTGTTGCCTATTTAAAGGCTTCAACGAATGGCTAAATAGTAACTAAAGCTTATTTAGTTAAAAATTTTAAACAGTCTATCATATGGGCGTTATATGTTATCCAAATGTTGTTGCCTTTGTTAATTTAAACTTTCTTACAATAATTTTGTTTCACTCTTAAAGAAGAACGACAACTTAACCCTTAGAATTTTTACTTCTGTCGTAAAATTTAGTTTTAGAAAAACTTTTGCACACTAACTTGCTCCACAAAGTTTTGTTTAGTCTTTTGCATATTTCATTTCCTAAACTTTAGAGCATTGAAAGCGTTAGTTATGTTTTCACGTCGCACATAGGGGTATTTTGCCAATCTAGCCGGACATTTGGTCAAAAGTGAAATTTAAGGAATGTAAAAATGTAAGTACGCAGCTCAACATACAATAAAATTTTGCAGAAAATTCATAAAAATTTTACAAAATAAATTATTTACTTTTGCTTATTTAGCCAACAAAAAGAGAAAAGTGTGTTAGAAGGATGGATACTCCCTAAAACACACACATTTTTTTTTGTATTCAAAATACTAATTACACAAAAACATTAACAAATTTAAAAACCCTTTTTAAGAAATGAACTTTTTTTTACCCCTATATTTTTATTTTCATTATAACACAATTCATATCAAAGTTTTAGCACAAACTAATAATGTAAAAATTAAATGCTTAGAAACAAATTTGAAATGCCCAAAGTTCCCACTAAATTGTTAAGATATTTTAATGCATAAAACCTCATAGTTTTTCGTTAAAAATTTATTTCAATTAGGAAAAAAAAGTTGTATATGTATTACTATATTTAATTTTTCTTGTGATTCCCAATATCGAAGCGAAAATCCCAAAATAAACGATTTTTTTTAGTTAAAAATATGATTTAAATATAAAAACTAAATAATTAAGTTACTAAATATATATTTCCAAAGTCTAATACATTATTGCTGCTTAAGGTTTTTAATATCTTTTTTTTATCTAGAAAAATATTAAATCCCCAAAACATTACCTGAAATCCCCACTTTAGTAACTAATATGAAAATCGCTAATATTAGTTACTAATGATATTTTACTATAAAAGCAAAGAAATTTTGTTAATTAATTATTTGGAAATTAAGTTGATTTTAAAAATATAATAACAAAATTCCTTATTAAAAGAGTTTTTCGATTAAAAAAACAAAAAAAAAAAAAACAAACAACGGGAAAAGTTGAATTCATAAAATATAAAAAACCTTAATTTAAAAATTTTATAATAATTTCTTGTATAAATTTATATTAACATTAAACAAGATATTTTTGTCTTGTTTTCCTTAACCTTGAGGCTGTTTTCAACTTAAATTTCTTTAAAAAAAATGTTTAAAAATACTTTTAGGTTCTTATTTGAAAAATTTGTTCAAGATTTACTTGTTTCTTTTTTGATTGTGATTTTTCTTATTGATTTATTGCACGCCTGTGATAAATTTGTCTTGTTAAACAATTTGCTTATCGCAAAAATTTTATCTTAAGAAAACACACTTCCTTGCAATACTTTCAATGTTCTTCTCCATTTTATTGCCTGCACAAAGCCCTAAAGTATGCTGTTCTTTACTAAAATTTAAGTAGAAAAGAGAATCTGATGAAATGTATATTTATTGTTCATTTTTGAAGAGAAAAATGTGCTACATATTTTATCAGTTTTTTCTTTTATAGTTCTTAATAAAATTTCTCAACATTTTTGCAGTTTTTTTTTTTTGTTATATTTTATTGGAAATAAATTAGCGCCTGCGGTTTTATGGCAGAAGTAGATTTTGTTGTCTAGCAGTAATAACAAATTCCTTAAGCTTTGAATACGTTAAATTATATTTGTTTTGCTAATAGTTGTTAAGGATTTCTTTTATTTTCGTGTTTTATGCAAAAAAGAAGAAAACAAAAGTGTTAATAGTTTTTCATAAAAATATGGCAAGAAATAAAAAAAGTTTTTTAATGCTCGAACATGTTTCAATATTAATCAAAAGGATTAATAATAAAACAAGGAACTTACTGTAACGAGTTTATGTAACATTTGTAGAAGATATAAAGATTGTTTATGATTAATTGAAACTAAATATAGAAAAAAAACAACTGAGTCATAATAAACTAAATAAATAAGGTAAATAACAAAGTCGCTAAATAAAATTCAGGAAGTGTTGCCTATTTAAAGGCTTCAACGAATGGTTAAATAGTAACTAAAGCTTATTTAGTTTAAAATTTTAAACAGTCTATCATATGGGCGTTATATGTTATCCAAATGTTGTTGCCTTTGTTAATTTAAACTTTCTTACAATAATTTTCTTTCACCCTTAAAGAAGAACGACAATTTAACCCTTAGAATTTTTACTTCTGTCGTAAAATTTAGTTTTAGAAAAACTTTTGCACACTAACTTGCACCACAAAATTGTGTTTAGTCTTTTGGATATTTAATTTCCTAAACTTTAGAGCATTGAAAGCGTTAGTTATGTTTTCACGTCGCACATAGGGGTATTTTGCCAATCTAGCCGGACATTTGGTCAAAAGTGAAATTTAAGGAATGTAAAAATATAAGTACGCAGCTCAACATACAATAAAATTTGGCATTGTTTAGTAAGTTTTCAAGACTTTTGCTTGATATTTGTCGTTTTGGGACACTGTTAAAGTCAATAAAGTTGAGTACTTATGACTTTTTACGGTTTTGAGAGGTTTACAATATATTTTTTTGTGGCTAAACGAATAAAGATTTTACATTGATTTCTTTTTTTTGTGAAAGACTATATTAACAGCTGCTTATAATAATTTTTAGAATTTTTTTTTTATATTTTATTATAAAAAAATTTGTTCAAAATTAACAAAACGGTTTTTTTGTTCACTTTTTGAGAAGTGAAGTCGCGATCCTAAAAATGTTAAACATCACAATAAAATATGAAATCTCTACTATTAGAGTAAAAAAAAACGTTGCGCGTTTTTGCACAATTTTTTTAATGATTTTTTGAAAATATCACCTTTTTTCTGTTTTTACTCATTTTGCATAGAAAAATAAATATTTTGTGGAAATTAGC
>NDXZ01015521.1:0-18390 GCA_003055125.1 Paykullia maculata
CCGTTTTAAATCATCTGGCTGCTCTGGTTAAAAAATACTTGATAAAGAAAATTTTAATTATAGCTACCAAAAAAACAAAGTTGGAAAAACAATACATATTAAAATATTTATCGTTTATATAAGAATAACCTGCATCTCTTTACCATTATTCGTGATTAAAACATTTACATTGTTTTTTTAGGCAAAAAGGTAACTTGGGCTATAAAGTCCACTCGTTATTTATGTTTTTATACAAATGTATTTACATAGGTACATATGTATGTACATTTGTATGCTCATTTAGATAGCAGTAGTTAAGAACGAGCAAAGTTCATAAAAATGGCTATTTGATAATATTTAATATATATGAAAAATTCAATTTTAGTATGTATTTCCGTTTGAACTTTTATCTTTTTATTTATTAAATGTTTTACCCTCTTTTGAATTTTAACAAATAAATAGTTAGTAAATACCTAGTTGTGTTTCTGTAGGGATTTTTCATATGTGAAGATATAGTGATATCAAAATAACATAAACTTTTAAATTTTTTTCAAGAAAATATGGCCTCTGTAAAAGAACGTTTCAAGGCGGCTGTTAATGTTATTAAAGGTTTGCCCAAGGATGGGCCATATCAACCAAGCAATGGTACGATGTTAAAGTTCTATGGCCTTTACAAACAAGCCACTGAAGGAGATTGTCATCAAAGGAAACCTGCCTTTTGGGATATTGTCAGTAAAGCAAAATGGGATGCTTGGAATCGCATACGTCATATGACCAAGGAAGAAGCTATGGAAAAATATGTTGAATGTTTGCAAGAAATTATTGAGACAATGTCGTTTAACGAAAATGTTCAGAACTTTGTTGGTAGCTTGCAAGGTCTAGAAAATATCAATTTGGATGAATTAGAGATAATAGCTCCAGGTATGAAAGAATTGGCCGAGTCCCACCCTAACTCACCATTTAACTCAAGAACTAATAGTCCACAACATAGCACAAATGGCAATGAAGAAGATGTAAGTTCAACACAAGTTGTCTAAATAAAAAAAATAAAAAATGTTTTTTTTTGAATTTCCACAGAACACTTTAAATGATAACAACTCAACGTTTGATATTGTTACAACACCACCTGCATATAATGCAGAACTGCCTACTCAAACTTCAATGGGAAATGAAAAACCTATAATAGATTATTCACAAACTAATGGTTCAATTGATCAGTCAGACGATGAATATGTAGATCCATTTGATATTCAAAATGAACTTTATGAATCAATGCAACGCAATTCAGAATTATTAAAACAGGTGCAGTCCACAGTTTTGCGCATGAATTCCGATTTGTCGTCCATTAATCAGCGTGTATTTGATTTGGAAAAGACAATAAGAGAGTTGAAAAATACAATAACAAAGCGCAAGGTCTCCGCAAGCTATATCGAGAACAAACACAAAAATCCTAATTGGTGGCCCTTATCCGACATTTCACCTTTTTGGTTTGTATTACTGGTTTTGTGGCCTTTTATTGCTCAAAGAGTGGGTAAAATGTTATCTAACCCACCAAAACGCAAATAAATTTTTTTTTAAATATTGTTGATTGTTGTTTGGCTTCTTGTGTAAGAATGTTGTTTAAACTTTTGTAGAGCTCGGTGTGTGTTTAGCTAATAATTTATTATAGCAGCTTAAAATTAAATTAGTTTAATGTAAAATTATCGGTTTTATGTGTTTAAATTAAGTTAAAAGACGCATGTATCCATTCCTATTTGTATGACATTAATTAAAAATAATTTACAATACACTTTTTTTGTCATGTTTGGCAAATTTCATGTAATTTTTATATTTTATTTTTTTTACAAAAATATACATATGTACATACATATTTTATGAAAATAAAACTTTTAGTTTCGCTTGCATTAAGGCTGGTCAGTTTGACGTAGATATTTCTTTCCTGAAGGAACGTCTATAGAGGTGAAGCCATTTGGAAATTTTTCCAGTACCTGTTGCTCAGACAAATTTGGCAAAAGCATACAGGTTCCTCCTTGCTACGTAAAAAATTAAGCATGTTATTAAAGAAAGAAAAAAAGTAAGTAAAGCCTTTAGCACACGAAATGTAAAAATCAGCATGCGAATGTGACTCTGACGTTACGAAAATGCGGCAAAACTTTGATAGTACACAAAATATAACTGGGTGTTTTTAAAGCCAAAAAGTAAAAGTACATGACATGTAGCAATTGTCATGTATGACGACAAAATTACATCAGAGTCACATGCGTATGTTGCTTTTTACATTTCGTGTACTGTAGGCTTAAGTTATTTTCAATTTTATTTAAACATGTCCCACTTTTTCGTTTAAAAACCTTTATGTGAATACAATAAAACCAACTTGATTTTCCTACACTTAAACACTTTAAATTTGGAATATTCATTAACATTTTCCAACAATCAAAAAAATGTCAAGGTAGCTTAAAATATTCCACAATTTTCTTTAAAAGCAAAATTAAAATTAGGTTTATTGTGAGCGACGTTGTCGAATTCGTTAAGTATGGGTTTTTTAGTACTGTGTAAAAGTTATAAGACCTTTGTCGGCAACACCTTAAGGCTGATATTTTTCAATTTAAGTTTGTCATTCCGACTGTAATTGCTACAACATTCATTTCCTTTCCTATAAGGTGGGTACATATTGCTCATTTACTAAAATAACGTCATAACTCAAAAAACTAGTTTTGCACAAAATGGGTTTAAAGTTTTCAATTTGCATACAGCCCAGTGAAAATATTAAAAAGTTTTCTTCTATGAAGAGGTGGGTTTACACGTCATTTGCATGAATTTTTTACACAGTGTAAAGCATGATATAGAGAACAATTCTGCATCATTAACTCGTTTTTTTAAGTAAATGAGCGATATGTTCATATATTCTTAATCCTTATAGATAGGGTAGTCGATTAAGTCATATCCGTTTGTTGAAATCAACTTTCCCCTACGTAGGTGCTATCAATCTACCAGAAATATTCATGAGTTTTGACAATAAAAATCAGCAATATTGGCTGACGTACATATACGACTGAGATGAACAAACCACGACTTCCAAAATTTTTACACAAAATCCTATTTTGTCGGGCCCCCGGATAACTTTTTCAATTCTTACTATATATGTATGTATGTACATATGTACCTTCACGTGGTACCGTCAAATAAAGCGCTTTTTATTTTGTATGAATTCAAAGAATATTAACCAAAAATTGTTTCCTATGTGGGTGCAATATTAGAAATTATGTCTTTAATCATTACCTTCCAATCTGCAGGTGTTGCAACAGATTTTAAACTGGTCAGCTGCAAGGAGTCTATTACTCTTAAAATTTCACTATTTAATTAAAACAAATTCAAAAAAAATTTAGGAAATACAAAAAAAAAGGAAGACTTACTTAAAATTTCTACCCGTTGTTGCTGGGTATAGAATAGACAAACGCAATTTTTTGCTATTATCCACTATAAATACTGCACGACACGTCAATGGTATGCCTTGAGCATTTAACTCGTCCTTATCTAACATGTTAAGCATCAAGGCTAGTTCTCGTTTATCATCGGCAATAATAGGATAATCAAACGAGGACAATTCTTTTCAGAAGAAGGTTTGCATGTTTTTTATTCTAACATTAAATAAGACTCAATATATAAATTGATAAGAACTTACTTCCGTAACTTTTTATGTCCTCAATCCAACCCTTATGAGAATTAACGGAATCACATGACAGCGCTATAGGTTTAACGTTGCGTCTTAAAAATTCTGGTGTTAATTCAGCTATACGTGATAACTCTGTAGTACAGACCGGTGTATAATCAGCGGGATGAGAGAATAATATGGCCCACCTGCAAAATATGTAATTATTTAAATTTATGATACAGAATTTGTTCGTATACAAGTTTACGAATTGCCCATCCACTTATAGAAATCAATCTTTCCCTGGCTGGTTTCAGCCTGAAAGTTAGGAAATTGATCTCCAATATTTAAAGTTTTTCCCGACATATTCGTAATAAACAATTTTAAATTCAACCAAATAATGTTAATTGCATGGAGATTATTTTTGAAGATGTTTGTATTGTGTTTGTAGTTTGGAGAAGGTGTTTTGTTGACATTTTTATATACATACATTTAAAGTTTGACATCTGTAATTTGCGAGAAATGAGAGAAAATTTAAAAATGCGGTTAAACATATACAATTTTTTTGTTGCAAAAATCTGATTACAATTTCAAAATTAATATTTGGTAAACAAAACAACAATATAAACTTTGATTTGTGTGATATTGGATTTTATTAAATTCACCTTGATAAAATTTTACAGCTAAATGAAACAAAATATGAGGGAAAAGTTAGCTTATTAGGAGTTATTACTTCACATCACCCTTAACCCTGATTTTTGTTAAAGCCAAGTGATGCCAAGTTGTAATGTACAAACTTTGACATTCTTATGTAAACAATGTGCTGTCAGTTTCATTTAAACAGCTGTTAAGTTACTTCTTTTTTTTAATACTAAAATAATTTTGTTTGATCTATGGAAATTCAAATTTGTTAATTATTTGACTGAAATACCTGCATATACATTAGTACAAGTAAATACCAATATAAAACTATATACCTAATAAAATGAAAAGAAAAATTATATATTTTTCTGGCTGCAATAGTTTTACATAATTCTAACACATCAATCTTCTCTTGGACTTTGAACAGATCATAGTTTTTAAATTATTTCAGACAATTTTTTTTAGATAAAAAGAACGTTTAGTTTTTAACTTTTAGTTGTTAACAGAATTTCTTGTGTTAAACAATACGCAAAAAATAGCTGTTGCATACCAAGTTAATGGTGTTAAAGCTTGTAGAGCTACTTTTTGTATCTTGTTTTGTTAAACATATTTACCTACTACATACAACTCAGTATTGTTTGGGACAACTTTATGTATACAATATAAATTTGAATAGCTGACGTATTTTTTCTATAATTCAGGTTTAAGATTAATAATTTTAATGAAGTTTTAAAATCTAGTTGGGATTACTTCTTAAAATTATCATATTTTATATTATCATAGCTGTTCGTTAAAGTTATTTGCAAAATGTCTGAAACGTCGGAACGTAAGGCTAATCCAATCAAATCGTTTATAAGTGGCGGTTTTGGTGGCATATGTACAGTAATCTCAGGTCATCCTCTAGATACAATCAAGGTACGTATTATTTTTCTTTTTTTGCAAATTTCCTGCTTAAAAATAATTGTGGTTTAGGTGCGCTTACAAACAATGCCCCGTCCGGCTCCCGGACAACCTCCTATGTTTAAAGGTACTTTCGACTGTGCTGCCAAAACAATCAAAAATGAAGGCTTCTTAGGCTTATATAAAGGTATGTCCGCACCTATGACTGGAGTAGCACCAATATTTGCTTTATGTTTTGCTGGTTATGCTCTGGGCAAACGTGTTCAACAGACTGACGGCAGTACAAAATTAACTTACCCTCAAACATTTGTTGCTGGGTCCTTTTCTGGTCTTCTTTCAACAATTATTACTGCTCCTGGTGAACGCATTAAATGTCTGTTGCAAATTCAACAAGCTTCGTCGGCTGCAGAACGAAAATATAATGGCATGATTGATTGCGCCTTAAAAATATACAGGGAAGGTGGTATTCGTTCTGTTTATAAAGGTAGCTGTGCTACTTTACTTAGAGGTAAATATTGCAAATGTTCTTGTTTTTCTTCATCTACGTATATATAACATGACATGACAGGACTTGATGCTTAGCTTTGCTGTACAATTTTTAATGTTTATGTGGTGGAAGTCGATACTTTTTAATACTCTACACTTTTCAAGTATTGACCCAATGCTACTCAATACTATTACGGTTATCTAAATTTAAAAAAAAATATTATTTTTTAAATTGTGTTGCTACAGCACCGAAAACAACCTATGTTGCTTTCGTTCCGTTGCCAAAAAGTTAGTTTCTCATGGCTGATCGGCGCAGTTACGTTCCTAATTTTCGTCGCCGATTTTTTTTGGCGCAAATGTATGGAATTTCGTTTTCGGCGGCGATTAGTTGATACCCAAACACTACATGACAGGGAGTAAAATCGAATGCTGGTATGAATCCTAATTTTATTATTTTAGAACCGTTAAGCAATTATTTTTATGGAACGAAAACACTTAGTGACTTGACTTGGCCACTCCATAATACAAACATTATTTTGCTAAAACCAAACCTTTACTAATTTAGATGAGTATTTTGGGTCGTTATCCTACTAACACCACCACAATGGCATTTCCTCCTTAGCAAAAAGTATCTTGACCTCTTCAAGAATCTACCTGTAGACTTTTATGGTCAAAATCTCAGTAATGGGATGATGATGATGAAATTTAATTATTTAATAAAAAGTACATTAAACTTTTTTTTGGAAATTAACCCTAGTGTCAAAAAGACCTAAAGACGGTATTATCTCTAAACTGCTTCATATTCTTCATTATTTTTAATTAAAAATGAATTAATACTTTTGTTTAAATATATGAATTGGAATAAAAAAATAAATCAACCCTTTAACATAAATTGGGTCAATGTGAACTTTACAAACTTGATTTGAAAAGATTTAAATTTATTTTTATTTTAAAAATAAATAATAATATCCTAATTAAAAACTAAGTTACATAAAATAACACACTCTATCATGCATACATATACATTTTTGCATTTTTTTCTTCATTATAAAATAATATTAAATACATATACTAAATTATTCATACCTACATACATACATACAAACATATGTATATACATATTAACTGAATAATGAATAGGAAAATATAATTAAAAATGAAAAATTAAAAAAATGGTGTCCACATCAGTCAATAAGAATACATTTACGCATTTCCAAAAGATTAAAACTGGGGGATATCTTTAGCATTTAAATGTAGTAGTCAGATAATAAAATAAAAAAAATCTAAATTAAACAAATAGTAATTATTATTTATAAAAACACAAAAATGTTTATTTTGAACGTTTGTACACGTATTTGAAACAAATTTCATCTTATAATAAAAAACAAAATGAACCTAAAAATTTTAAATTTTTTGTTACCAACTTCTGTTTAAATTTAATATTGTATGTATGTATATTTTTATAAACTTAATGACTTATCTTTTAGGTATCGTTTGAAAGTTCAAAGTCGTTAATTGTTGCATTTGCTTTATTTTTCGCGTCAAATGCAATTGTTTTTAAAACTTGATATCTCAATGAATTTTTGTGTGTATCTGTTAAAGTATCCTTTATTTTTTCTTGACTTTGGAATTGCCACAACTTTCGATGCTGAAGAGAGTTATTAGAATTTAAAGGTGGTTTTATCGTTCCCTGCATTCTTTCTTCAACTTTAAGCCAATGTGGAATTCTTTGGCGTGAAGATTGTGTAGCCGCTAAATCGATATATCTTTTATTACATTGCATTTGTTTACGCATGACGTAGTAAATACTGCGCCCCCTAAAATTGTCACATCTTGGTACTAAACTTTTATTGAATTTAAAGTTTTTAATGGTGCGACATGAAAGATTTTTGCCGGAAAGAAAATCATTAATGCATCGTTCGGTGACGTGGGTCTTTTCCTGATTGGTAATTTTAGCTTTCCAATTGAACATCTCACAAGAGCACTTCCAAGGATTATTATTTAGACGAGCCAATAACAATTTTTTTTGTTGAAAGAAAGTTTTTGGCAGTGACCTTAATTGATTGTCATTTAAATATATTTCCTCTAAGCTGTGTTGATCGTCAAATAGTCCTGGTGGTATGTAGGAAATACTATTTTTTGACAAGTTTATTACCTTTAGATTTTTACAACCAATGAAGGCATCCATTGAAATATCCTTTATATGACAGTTCGATAAATCTAGTTCTTTTAGTTCTGAGAGTCCTGCAAATGCATCAAATTCCACAGTATCGAGTACACCTCGCAACTTTAATTTTTCCAAAGATGTTAGTTCCTAAATATACACATATATGGTTGGAAATTTTACTTATTTAAAAATTTAAATATGCTTTGCATTTTTTACCTTAAATATATTTTGATCTAAACTTTGTATAGTAACGTTATTAACTTCCAATATTCTTAGTTTAGTTAATTTTTTAAATGGTTGATTTCCCCACAACTCTAGGGCAGTTTCAGCAGAACCAAAATACATTTCCTGTGTTTTATTCATGACCCAGAATGTAGCTGGAAAAATATAACGTATTGGATTGTAACGAAAATCAACTTGTTCTACTTTAGGCAACGGCGGAAAACTCAGCTCAGTTAGTTTATTTAAATGGTTATCGCTTAAATCCAATACTTGCAATTCAAACAGGCCGGCCAAATTTCGATAGTGTAAATCATGTATAGCATTGTGTGCCAATGATAAGGTTTTTAATTGTGTGGCGCCAGATAAGGCGAATGGTGGCACTACAGCTATATCGTTACGTTCCAAGCAAAGATGTTTTAATTCTTCTAGACCCATAAATATCTCCCAAGATAACTCGTTAAGACCGCATGATTGTATGCGTAACACTTCTAAATGTTCCCAGCCGTAAAATGAGGGCATTTGGGCTTTTTTCACTTCTTCTTTATATACTTCGTATGGTACAATTTCCAATTCTTCTTTCTCTAGCTGTTGCAGTTCAAACAGCAATTTTTTATCGTAGTGCTTGATGTTTGTATCCTCTACATTTAATTCCAAGCTATTCAGTAATTCAATATTCGGTTTGTAATTAAAAATTTCCTTAGGATGTACAAGATTATTTGGTCTCTTAAAGATCTCGGAACCTATTAAAGTAATTGACTCAAAATTGGCGTTTTTAAGAAAATTCAAAGGAGCATCTAGCAAAAAACGCAAGCCGCGATCTTGAGGTCCTCTAACTTCTAAAGTAGTTAGTTGGCTTAGAGGTTTTAAAAAACTACTGTTTACTACAAGAAAGGAAATATATTTTTCAAATATTATTGGAAACTTTTTAAACAGAATTGCTTAACAACTTAAGCCTATAGCACACGAAATGTAAAAATCAACATGCACATGTCATGTACTTTTACTTTTTGGCTTCAAAAACACCCAGTTATATTTCGTGTACAATCTAAGTTTTACCGAACGTAGCCCCTACAACTCATTTTAAAAATGTTGCCGATATGCTAAACATTTTCTTGAAGTCAGAGACACATGCGCATGTTGCTTTTTACATTTCGTGTACTATAGGCTTTACCTGTCTTATTCTTTCCAATACTAGTGTATAATAAAATCAGAGCTTGCATGTCATGCGGCAACACATTGATCAGTTCTTCAATTTTGGTATCCTCTTGTATTATACACGTAGCCTGCTTTATAAAAGGATTTAACAAATAACTATCATCCCCTTCATAAGACGACTCATTATTTATAGAGTCCGTATCGTCTTCGGTAATATTATTGATGTCGTTTTCACTACGTTCATTGTCCTCATTTTGCTTTGGTGATAAATACTTTTGTTGCATATAGTTAATCCATCGTGATATCGGTAAATCCATTAAGTGAGCATATTGACAAACGCACCCTTGTGGACATTGCGGCATGTCAATTTCTATAGCTGGAATGAAATTAAAATTAACTTCCGTTTCCGGTTGTTTATAATAATTAATATTGTCATGTTGTTTATGATGACGTTCATATTGTTGTTGTTGTTCTTCTTCTTCTCCTTCTTGTTCATTTGGATCAAATGACGATGATGATATTATGTCATATTGATATTTATTTTGTGCAACTCTATTTTGAGAATTTCTAAAGATTTGTTTATTGTTTGTTTTGGATGTTTGGACGCATATTTTCTAAAATTATCAAAAAAAAAAAAAAAAATATATATATATTTATATCTTTTTTTAATTTCTTTGCCTAACTGCCCTAAATTTTATTTTTATATGAACTTATGTATGCAATGCAACAATAATTTTTTTTTATCCAAAAATTTATTACAAGTTATATATTTATATTTATATTCTTATCTCTGTTAATTTGTTTACATACATATGTATGTACATACATATGTATGTACATACATAAATAAAATATATAAATATATATGTACATACATATGTACATATGTATGTATAACTTTCTATGTTAAAGATATATTTTTGAATATTGTTTAAAATCTACTCACTACAAAAAATATCAAGGTTAATATAAGAAACCACTTCATATTGAAAAAATTTTAAAATTTTATATTTCTTTAATTCAACTTTTTAATAGATGTTTTTCTTAATACAACATATTATTAGGATGTTTTATTTTTGAAAAAATTATTATGTCGTATTTAAAATGACAATATCTTAACACTTTATATTACTGACGTGAAGCGTTTAAAAGTCAATATAGAACTAAATACGAATTTTCTGAAAAAAACATTAACCGCCTTCACTAAACTTTAAAATTTAAAAGATTAAACTGGTATAAGTATTTTTTTTATGTATTGTATGTATGTAAATATGGTAAATATGAAGGAAATCACGACGAAAAGGATGTTGTTATCAGTTAAATTTGTGTTCTTACATACAATATAATCCACAACTACTACTTTGCTTAAATTGTATACTTATTATTATGAGTAGATTAATTAAATGTATAAAAAATTGTGCATAAATACAATAGTAATTAAAAAAAATGTTATCCACATATGCATGCAAACATACTTACATACATATGTATGTATGTACATACCCTGCAGGAAATGTCAATAGTGAAACTGCACTGACTTACTATTGACATAGTCACCAGTACTTGTGACTTATTATACCCCAGCTAATGCTATTTTCTATAGACATTTAGCATATGCGTATCATTGAAAATCCACTACTGACATTGGTACTATTGGCTAGGTAGTTCTTTTGGGACCATTTGTAGACATTGGAACCAGTAATTCACTAGTAGATTTTAGTAATGATGACTTGGAGACACTTGACCCCAGGTTTCCTGCAGGGTATTTACGTGTAAATGTGTATAGCATCGTATTGAAAATACTAATACTTACTAAAAAAATATACAAAACAAATACTATTAATACATAAGTATGTACTTGGATTGTTGTATGTACATACATATGTATATAATAAATAATACGTAAATATTTAAAAGAGAATAAAAATATACTGTTAACATAATATTGCAGAAGTTTATAATTGTAGTTTAGAATTTTGTAATAGTTTTTTTTTATTTTTATTTAATCTTCAAATAATTTTATTTCCAACTAAAACTTGTTTATTACATAATTAATTTAACTTTTGCAAGTCTTATATCTTATGTTGCTCTGCGCTGTAAAATTGCTTTGGATGATGCTATTCTATTTAAATAATTGCATGTATGTGCGTGCATACATATGTACACGCAAAGAAAAAATATGGTTGAGTATAGTCACGGAACATGATCACAGAATATTTAAAAAATTCTATGTCATACAGATGGTTGCAAGAATCATTATATGTTTTTCTTAACTATAAACTTGATTACGTATAATCAAAAATATGTTGCTCTTAGATAATAATTATTATAAATAAAAAACATCAACATATAAATGATTTCTGCAATCATAGTTATGGATCAATCACTCGCCCAAAATTAGCTACAACAATAATATGTTTGTGGCAATCATATAAACAATCGATCATATTACCGTGACGATACTCAACCATATTTTTTTTTCTGGGTATATGCACATACATATACATACATACATATGTTGTGCGGTTTAAAGTTATAAGATAAAAGTGTTCGTTTCAAAAAGTAAATTATTAAAATGTGGTGGTTATTAGGTTTCATATTCATCTTCATCAAACATTTACATAAATAAATAATGTGCATAATATTTATATTCTTAAACAATTATTAAATAATTTATTAAGATTTACCGGCAAATGGTTGCTACTTCTTGGTATATGAGTATTTACAAGAGATTGCCAAAAAACAAAGTGGAAGTAATCAGGTCAGTTTAACTGCCACATTATTTGCTGGTGGTTCTGCTGGTATCGCCTATTGGATAGTTGGGATGCCTGCCGACGTTTTAAAGAGCCGCTTGCAAACAGGTAAGCTAAAGATCTTTTTTAAACCTGTTTATAAAATGCTAATGTAAATAAATTTTTTTTTAAGCACCTGCTGGTACATATAAACATGGTATTCGTAGTGTTTTTAAAGAATTGATGATTCAAGATGGTCCTTTTGCCTTATATCGTGGAGTTACTCCTATTATGATTCGCGCTTTCCCTGCCAATGCTGCTTGTTTCTTCGGTATTGAATTGGCAAATAAAGGGTTCAATAAATTTCTTCCCAATTTTTAGGTTTTATAGAAAAGCATAGAATATATTTTTGTAATTTATATTTTTCTACATTTATTATGTATCGCAGTCACATCATATGAATGTGTATTTGTTATTATTAGAATTTTAATAATAAGAAAAAAGTGAACAAACCCCTTCGTATAGTGCGTGCGTTATTAAATCGATGAAAATGTAAAAATGAAGTTAAAGTGTATATGTACTATTTTCCTATAAAAGTGTTCAAAAATGAGTTACACAAGCAAAATTCAAATTGAAGCTATGAAAATTCAAACTATGCCCAACAAATATGGGAAAAAATTGATATATGTATTTATATTTCTGTAATCGTTTCAGAGTTGTATTATGTTCATCGACTTAAATAAAAAAATATTTAAATAAAAATAAATAAATAAAAATCAGAGAATAAATAACGATAACATAAAAAGGGATTTTATTTAAATAGATAAGCTTACACACGAGTAATGAGGAAGAAAGGAAATATTTGTCCAAAATGTTTATTATTATACCCTTCACCTAAGGTGATAAGGGTATATAAAAGTTTGTCATTCCGTTTATAATTTCTACCATATTTATTTGCGACACCATAAAGTATATATATTCTGAATCCTTGTAGATAGGGAAGTCGATTTAGCCATGTCCGTCTGTCAGTCTGTTGAAATCAACTTTTCTCAGCCCCCCGATGTCGTACGGACACGTTATTGGTATCAAACGATCCCGAAATACTTGCTATTGAAAATCACCAAAATCCGACAATTAAAGAGATATAAGCAAAACAAATTTTATCTCGAAATTGTATTTTGTTTTTTTTTTTACACAAAAATGATTATATTTGTGTGTAAGAACATGCCTTTTGATAAATTAAAAAAAAAAAAAAATTTGAGATATAAGCAAAAAACATTTTCGAGGTATAGGCAAAACAATTATTTTTTTTCCACAAAAATTTTTATATTTGTCTGTAAGACATACCTTTTAGGAAATTTTGAGAGGTAAAAAATTTTCGAGATACATATAACCAAAAAAAAATTTTCTAGATCTAAGCAAAAAAAAATGTTTTTTTTTAATACTATATTTATGTGTAAGGCATGCCTTTTGGAATATTTAAAAAAATACAAATTGGCCCAGAACTAGCAAAGATATAGGCGAAAAACCTAAATGGACTAAAATTAATATCATTAATTAATTCGGACATGTAAATACATACGTACATACATAAGTATACATATATACACACACATAATTAAACACACGTAGTGAAGGGTATATAAGATTTGGCACAGCCAAATATAGCGCTCTTACTTGTTTTTATTGTTATTTTGAGGTTGAAAACAAATACAAAGTTTTTAAAAAAATTTTATTTTTAAGTTGTTGAATAGATTGTACATTCAATCAATTGTTGAGTGTATTCCCGAACTCTACATTGAGATAGAAAATTTATTTAAAATCAGCAAAAATACAAAGTGATTGAAAGCCTTGTAAACAACTAATTATTGCTTTATTGTTTAATTAAGCTAAAAAATTTTACTTTTATATTCTTTCGGCCAAATTTTTCCTTCCACGTTTATCCAAAAAGTAAGGCTCCTTAAAAAATGGGCTCAATGCAAAATGTCCCCAATATGAAATTTGGCCCTTGGGCTCACTTTTCAGGGAGCTAAAAAGTAAAGAAACAAACTTATTGTATGTATAAATATTTATGTACAAGCTTTATTAGGCATTGCTTCATTTATGTAATTTGTCTTAATACATATATACACATGTATAGACATGTAAAAATCACATGCCACTTCGTTCGTGAGAAGTCTCTCATCCACAAATATATTTACATTTACATATTACAAATTATTTGCTGTCTTCCAACTGATATCAATGAAATTTTATAAATTCGGCAGGTGACTTTGTTGCCAAGATCAATTTTTTTTTAAATTTATTTATCTTAAAATACATGTAACGTCGAATTTTTACCCCCTACCTTTCAATAGTGTTTTAAATGCCCAAAAAAACTAGTAGTTTTTTTTTTAGTTAAACACTTTTGATTATGTTCTTAATGACACAACCGTATTTTTTCAGTATTGCTTAAACTATTTTTTAATTGCTTATCATAGATGTTCCTGCTAACGGTACATATTTTGTAAGTTATGAAGCAATAACCAAATTTATAGCAGGTAATGCCGGTTCTGAATCTGAATTCTTTGGTTCAGTCTTTGCTGGTGGGATTGCTGGAATGGCGTACTGGATTTTAGGCATGCCAGCCGATGTGCTCAAAAGTCGCTTACAAACAGGTTAAAATAAGTTAAATTTAAAATTAATTTCAACTTAATTTGGTTTCTAACTGCAGCACCGGAAGGTACATACAAACGAGGCGTTCGTGAGGTTTTTGTAGAACTTATGAAAACCGATGGACCATTCGCTTTGTATCGTGGTGTTGCACCTGTAATGATACGAGCTTTTCCAGCTAATGCCGCCTGTTTTTTTGGTATTGAGCTGTGTAATTTGTGTTTTAAATGGGTGGCTCCTAATTTCTAACATGTGTTTGTTTACTTAAAAAAAAAGAAACAAAATTGCATTTTATGTTTTATTTGCATGCATTTTTATTTTATAATAATGTTTACAATTTTTTTTTTATAAAAATACAAAAGATACAATCATGACTTTCAAATCGCTTACAAATTATTTTGATTTGTTTTTAATATGTATTAAATATTTGACATTTTTATATGTATATTATAATTATATCTAAATTGTTACAATATATGTAGTTTCATTTCTTTAACTAATTAATGTTTTTCTAGTGGCTTGTCTGCAGGATAGTTAGATGTTTTTATAGTTTTGTTTTTTAGTTTAACAAAACACTTTTAATTTTGTTTTCTTAGTCAACCAGCTTGTTTGCCACAAAAACCTTTTTACATTCAATATTTTTTTATTAGCTTAAAAGGACACAAAAACAAATTAAATAATTTTTATTTTTTAATATTTAGTGTTTTTTTTTTATAAATTTATTCTAAATAATCATTACAATCAAAACATATTTAAAGAGATATTTTCAGCAAAATTATTGGGCGAAAATATGAGGAAGTTAAAATAAATTAAAAATTAATTTGAAATTTTTTTGGAAAGTAATGTATGTATGTATATAACACAATTAATTTTTGTTTCGTTTGTCAACCAATTAAGCAATTTTTCTGTCATGCGAATCGAAGTTGAAAACCTGTTTCATATTTTCAGTTTTTGATAGACTATAAGGGGATAAAAGCATTGGCAAAACGTTTAAAGCTTTTAGTTCTGGCAATCTAATATTAAGCTGCAATAGAAAACAAATGGTATTATTGAAGTGAAGCACAACAGACAATATTTAAGCTTTCACCAGATCATCCTTGGGCTTTTCACTATTATTATTGTTTGTCCAAATGGGATCTATCCAAAACGGCATATTCTGAAATTAGAACAAAAATAATTTTTTTTGGTTTTTCGAATTATTATTTATTTAAACGCTGCACTACTGTAGCTGTAAGGGACATTATACAAAATAAACAACAATAGTCTTAAAAAGTTTTTTTTTTACATTTTAAAAATAGAAAAACTATTTTAAGTTTTCCAAAATAGAATGTTTTTAAATAAAACATGTAAGAGCGCTATATCTAATATAACCTTCACTACGTGTATTTATGTATGTATGTATGTACATATTTACATGTCCGAAAGGTATTTAAAGTTTTAAAAAACTTGATTTTTTTATGATATTAATTTAAGTCCATATACATAGATTTTTTGCCCATATCTTTGCTGATCCTGGGAAAATTTTTTTTAAATTTTCCAAAAAGGCATGTAACACAAATATATGTAATATTTTTTGGTTAAAAAAAAATATATTTTTTTGCTTATATCTCGTTAGTTGTCGGATTTTAGAAATTTTTAATAGCAAGAATCTCAGGGAAATTTTTAAATGTTTGATACAAAAAACGGATCCGTACGACATCGGAGGGCTGAGAAAAGTGATTTCAACAGGCTGACAGACGTACATGGCTAAATCGACCGCCCTACCTAAGTATAAGGATTCAGAATATATATACTTTATGGGATCGCAAATTAGTATTGTAGAAATTACAAACGGAATGACAAACTATATATACCCTTGTCACCTGTGGTGAGGGTATAAAAATAAAAATTTGCTGGAAGTTGAAAATTTAGCTAATATTTTGTTTTGATAAAATAAAATTTATGAAAACGACTAAACATGAACAATTATTTTAAACAGTTGTCCTCTTGAAATTACATTTTTACAGAAGAAAGTTCGGTTCAAAAAAACTTAAACTCTGGTAAATAACTTGTAAAATATGTCTTTAAAAAAATCATGTACATGTGTATATATGTATGTATGTCGTATATATAATGTGCCCAAATATGTGATAACGTTGTTTTGACTTTGCTAATATTTACCTTTGATGGTGGTGTGTCGGGCTTTGGAGGCTCATATATTGGACACATTTGTATGTTGTTTACTAATTCATAAAGACCAGTAGAAGCTTCTTTAGTAATTGGTACAAAAGTCGGTTGACCTGGTATAGTAAGAGCTTGTGTCAGTGCTGGTGCTTGTGGAGGAGGTATCATCAGTGTAGGCAAATTCGTAGAGGCTACGCCAGTAGTTACGTCCAGGAAAGGTTGCTGTTGATAAATATTACAACAGTGACGACGATCCCATAATTTTGAAGTAGAATGCACAGTTGGCAATTGTAGTACCTGAACAGAGTTTGTAACGGAAATTTCTTGTTGTGGTGTCGTCTGAACCCCATTCATTGGGTTGACCAAGTTATTAACACTGCCATTTAAATCGGAATATGATGACGCCGAAGTATTCGATGAGGTATTAAATGATTGGTTAAACATTACAGAAGAGTTAAAGGAGTTTTCTTTGTTATTGGACATGTTTGACAAGGATGTGTTAAACATGTTAGAATGATGAGAGGCTGTTGAATAAATTGAGGAATTGCTTTGATTAATGAATGAATTGCTGCTGCTAATACAGTTTTTAGATGAAGATGATGAGGATCTCGATGTCTGCTGACAATAATTCGAAGAGTTATGAAATCGATAGTTTCCGTTATTTAATGCGTATGAGTTGTTAAAGCTTGAATGATCAGACGATATAGCACGAGTCTTAGCTGGAGGTCCTTGGGTATTAGAATTACGACTATTATGATCACTTAAGGGAGGACGGGATGGACGTAAAGTTTTTTGTTTATTATTTGGAAATTTTAAAGATCCAAATATATGCTTGTGATAAGCATGCGGTGTTAAACGCACTAAAATTAAGGAGGAACATTTTAAGATGCTATAGATAATTTAAATAAAACTTATTCAGGCATACTTTCCGAACTCGGCACTAGGGAAACTTCTGAACGCTCTTGAGTTACGCCCAGATTTACATTAAATATATCCTCATATGCGGTTAAAATTGAAAATAAATTTGGATAACCGAATTCAAAAGTTGTACTTATTGTACAATCCAATGTTGTTTTAATATCATATACTATCATAGTTGTACGCTGTTCCAATAGGCGTATAATATTTATCAAAAATTTCATAAATCCCGATATGTTTACATAGGAAATATTGTTTTCACTTGTTATCTAAAATAAAAC
The DNA here is from genome assembly GCA_003055125.1 of Paykullia maculata. Taxonomy (NCBI): domain Eukaryota; kingdom Metazoa; phylum Arthropoda; class Insecta; order Diptera; family Rhinophoridae; genus Paykullia; species Paykullia maculata. Next base: position 17,947 of record NDXZ01015521.1, read on the forward strand.
TATCATAAGCAAATTTCTGTAAACTATAAATAAAAACTTACCTCTAAAGCATGCTTCATGGCTCGAACTGTTGATTCCGTTGCGTTTTCATTGCACTTTTCGTTGAAACCTTTTATAAAGTCACTTAGCGTTAAAGACTTTTTTAGATTATTCGGTCTAATGACTGTTAATTGTTCATTCGAATCCTTTTGTTCAAATTTTTCTATTTCAAATGCTAAAAGGTATTTTGTTGCTTTAAAAGAGATATCACGAAATGTGCTATTCTGATTGTGGCATACAATCCATTTACAATCATCTTTTTGAAAAACCTGTTTAAAAAGGAAAGCCGCAATTAATTTTTAATATTAATGTACAAATCTGCATACATATGTATGTATGTTCATCTAAGGTTGGTAAACTAAATCAAATAAATGCAGTATATCGATGTTAAAAGGGTGACAACAC
>NDXZ01015526.1:8544-19361 GCA_003055125.1 Paykullia maculata
TCAGCTAATGTAGCGCTTCATTGCATTAATGAAGAATGTTTCATTACATTTATGATTCTAGTATGTTAAACTAAGTCGTTGACCTAATAAGACGATTCATTAGTTAGCTTAATGAAACATTTTCATTAAATAATTTGTTGTAATTTTTTCATTTGTTTATCAACATTGTTAGGATAAATACAATTTATTTAATTATTTAATATTTTAAACTTTGTTGTTAGTTTTAGGATGTTCTTGTGCTGCATTTCACTGGTGTTTATGCCAAATCATCAACAGAATTTAAGTAAGAATTCAAAAACAAATTGAATAAGATTTATAACAAATCTTAAAAACATTCAAATATTTTTTTAAAAAAGCCAACAAACAAATATTCTTTTATTAATGTTTTTCTTTTTCCCACATACATCCAGTTAGCCTTGGACTTACTAATATTTTTTCCTAAATTTGTTAAATGAAACAGTTTTCATTAATACGATGAACTATGAAATGCTGAGATTATTAGAGTTCATGTAATCAATGCATTTTTTCATGATATTAATATAAATTTTCACTAAAATTATGCAGAACATTTTACGATTCAGACAATAGGAATGAATGATTTTCAGCGCGGTTAAGGCTAGAGATTTAAAATTTGTACTGTGGGTTCCACTTCCATTAAAGGGAAATATTAAGGAGGCAAAAAGGAGGAAAATTGGTTATCTTCTATCTGCTTAACGAAACAAGATACATACAAACCAAAATTTATAAAATCTTTTGTTGGTGTTTTTTTAAGTTCGAGAGCCTAAAAGGTAAATATATTTTAGTACCTGTTTGGAACCTCTTACAACTATTACATCAGTAAACATAGAAATGTGTTCGTTTAATGAATATTTTAAATAGTAGCGTGTAGCGATAAAAATTGTTCTATTGTTGGTTTTATAGAATTTCTTAAGGTTTTCTTTACATTCTATTAATATAATATCTGTGGCAATATATCATAATGGCTTAAGTCGAAATTTCGAGTTTTGAGATATTAATGGTTTTGTCTAAAATAAATTGTGTTTGGTTTTTATATAAACATTTTAGGCACAGAAAAAGATACACTTTTTTTAGAACAAAACTGTTAATTTCATAAAAAAATACGTTTTATTAGTGGTTTTTTAGAAAAATAAAAACTTAAGTGAATTTATGCTACTATATTGAAAGGCAAAATAATTGTTATTGATACTAAGTCGAGATAAGTGCTTTAGGTTAAATTGAAAAATGTCGAAAACCTAAGAAAAGATCAGTTTTTATAAAAGCTTAGTTAAATATAGGGTTTTTTTATAAGGAATAATTTGAATGGGCTGTTAGTTATTGCACTTAAGTGTATACAAGTTTTAATGCGTTAAGATGTTAAGATGTTATGTCTTATATATAATTTTCCAAAAAGACTTAAGCTAAAATATAAACGCGTATAGTTTTATTAATAATGACATTTAATACTTGAAATTTAGTTGAGTGATAGATCCTGAAGAATAGGATAAGAATATGTAATAAAATGAAAAAGCACTTATGTCAACTTAAGCCATTATTATATATTGCCACAGATATAATAAAATAGGTATGACAAAAAATAAATAAAATCAAACATTTTCCACAATATAGGCCTCACATAATCCTTAAAAATTTTTGAAGGTTTATTTAATTCAGATATTGTAAAAAATTTTAAAGTTTTGTTAAAGATAATAATATTGGCGACTGTACCTCCCTACCAACTGAAAATTAAATACAATGTTTCGCAATAAAAATAAAAATAAAAACTCAGTGAGTAACTGAATGAAGATTCTCATCTACATTGTCATCATGGCAATCATTGGGTTGACAATAATAATGACAAAGATGATGTGGATGGAAAATGACTTTGTCTTTGACTTTGTAGGTAAAACGCATTCATACATACATTTCAGAACATTACGAACATTATCTATTTAAGTGTAACATTGTTGACGTCATTTGTGGTCATATCGAAAGTGAACGTTTTCTATTCAAGTCATCGGTAGTGTAGCACATCAATCTTGTTGTAAACCTTTTAGTTATAGATTTCAGTTCAATTCATATGGTGATAGCATTTTTAATATAGTGCTATTAATTGCTAGAGTTAAGTTTACAGCCCTTTTGCCCACTAGATATTTTCATAAAGGAGTGTATAACATTATTCTTGCCACTTAATGGTCTTATAATATTCAAGAAAACTTAAAAGCAAAAAGTAAAAGAAGGTTCAATATCAATATCTACCCAAGAATAATCTTAAAGATTTTGTATAAATAAGACAGCAAAGCTGAGTTTAAAAAAAAGTAAAATAAAATACCAAAATAAAACGAAATAAAAGTTGATGCTGTCATGTAACGAATACTAATTTGTTTTGGTTTTCCAAAAAAAAAAAAAGTTTTAAATTAATTTTTTCCTTTATACTAAAGACATAATGTATTCTCTACTATCCATAGAGGCGTTGCAGCAGCGACAAGCGGCAGTTAGTTAAGATATAAAAAATATATTTGTGTAATTTGTCTGCTGTATCCTTAAAAAGACATTAAGTCTGTTATTAAGATGCATTTCCCGAAATAGAGTGATCATGTAGCATAAAAAAATTTTAAACAAATGTATGTGGTTTAATTTAACAAAGAAAAAAACATTTTTTAAATAATATCGTTCACTGCCGGTGGGCCAGTTAAAATAAAATATTACAAAATTTTAAGTATGTTTGATGTGACAATTAAGCTTCACAGGAAGAATCCCTAGAGCAAGACCACCAGTTTTTTTTTCTGTTTTTCAAAACATGTAAAACCGAAAATTCCTTAAGACTTTTTGTTGTTAGTAACATCGATTGTGCATAAAATTTAATGGTTGATGTCTTATTAAATTTAACAAATGTAAAGTTTCTTGGAATCACAATTAGGGTTTCCTTTTCTAACTATCATACATATGCTTGCATATTTATCTAACTTAGTAACATAAGCTTCTTACATGTTTTTTCTCCTTATGTGTTTGCATATAAAGTTACAGCATTAAAAATGAACTATTTGATCAGAAAAAAAAATTTATCACCTGCCGATCGAACACAGCAGGCATGTTTCATGCAAACACTTGTTAAAATACGTAGGTTGATTGAAAGAATAATTTCCATTGAAAAAAATGTCATACATTCTTTAGTTTCAAATTTTCGATAAACTTTTTGTTTAAAGAAAAATTTCTGACAAAGTTAATGCAAGAGCCACGTCTTGTCGTGTCTGAATTACAAAAAATTTCCTTAAAAGAAAACTAAGCCTTATGCTTTACGAAGCAAGATATTTAGAAAAGCAAAATTCTTTCTTATTACCTTAAAATAAAAAACGGACTTTGCAGAAAGTAACAGAACTGAAAGAAGTGAAACTAAAGTTTGACATCTGAGCTAAGCCGATTTCAACCACGAAAATTAATGTTACCTAAAGGATTTATGAAATAATTTTCCACGTCACCATACAATTTTTAATATTTTGAAACTATTTGATATGAAGAATATTTTGAACTAATTAATATCGATGAAAATTGCAGTCACATTTATTCATTTTTTGTATTGGAATTAAACGAGATTTGGTTTAAACAAGTAAGAGCGCTATATTTGGCTGTGCCAAATCATACATATATACCCTTCACTGTGTGTATTTACGTAAATATTTTGGCCTTTATTTCAAAAAAATTTTTTTTGCTTATATGTATGTATGTATATTTAATTCGACTGTACTTGTGTTTGTCACTGAACTCCTTCTAAACGGCTGGACAGTTTTGAATGAATTTTTTTGCATACGATTGGGATGGTTTAGATTTACAAATCAGTCTGATCAGGCGAGGGGGTGTGGCACCGCCCATACAACTCAAATACATTTTGTGGCATATCTTGAGAACTATTATAGCTATGGTTTCCATACGTACGATATACGATTAACTCTTATATTATTTTCCTTATTCGGGACAAAAATTATGAGAGTCGGAGAACGGGGTGTGGCACCGCCCATACAACTCAAATACATTTTGTGGCATATCATGAGAACTGTTACAGTGCTGATTTTAAAACTTTGTACAATTAACTCTTATAGGAATGGTTTAGATTCACAAATCAGCCCGGTAAATGGTGCTGAAGTCGGTATCAAGGTTAGTTATCTATACTGCAATTAAACGGCTGGATCGACTTGAATTAATTTTTGTGTATGCATTCACACTTACAATACATTCGTTATTTTTTAATTGAAAACCAAAATATTCACTAGAAATAAGTTATATGGCAAAACAACGTTTGCCGGTCAGCTAGTTTAATATAAAACGTGAATTTGATATAATAATTTATATGTTATGTTAAAAATGTTAAGAGTTTTAATATTTTCTAGACTTTTTTTAAGCAACAAAACAAATTTCTACAATCGAAAATGTGAACAAATTCGACAATGTGAACTACCTTGGTTTTTTTTAGTTCACATTGCCGAGAGTTACTGTATGTATCTCAAAAAAAAAAATTTTTTTTGAAATTTTTCATAAGGCATGTCTTACACACTTAAACTTTTTAAAAGCAAACGACATCTTACATTAAGGTACGTGGTATTGAGAATTGTTCGATTGTAATTGTGTGTGTTAGACACAAGGGAAATAAATATTTAAGACTTAATACCACTTGAAAAAAATTAATAAGCCAAACCACGGCTGAGCTGAAACAATTAAAACGAATATTGTTATTTAAAAGACATTCTATTTTAAAACAGTAATTAAAATTTTCTGTTAATTTAAAATATTTTACTGAAACATTGTTTTTAGGATAACAAATGCTACTGACATGACATTTAATTAACAAATTACCAATTAGCCCACGTAGCAAAGAACTTAACATACGTTTAGTAAACACACATAGAAGTATGTTAGTTGTCTAGTTGCATTTTAAATTAAATATATGAAGTTATAAAAGTTTACATAAATTAGACATTATTTGTTGAAGCTGGTGGCTTAACAAGATCGCATGTTTTTTCCTAATAAGACCCTTAGGATGTCATATGAATAAAATGCTATTACAAGTAAACCTTTTTTTTCCAAAGGTCTATATTAATCACTTAGATTGCATAAAAAAAGCAAAATATTAAACGCAAGAAGAAAAAAACTACAAAAATAAAAACAAATATTTATGACTAAGAGAATTTTTCATTTCAACTGATTTTATTACTGCTATAGTATTCGAGATAATGATCAAATCTTGACTTGTGTTATATGATTAAGGAAATGAAAAACATCACACTATAATTTTTATGATTAACTCTTGGGAAAATACAATTTCTTACGATTTCATTAATTTCAAATAGAAGAAAACATTCAAAGCAAAAAATTAAATAAAAATATTCATACACTGGTTGTAAATAAATTTGCAATAACCGGAGGTGAAAGAATCATATTATCATTAGATTATGAATAACTTGTACCATGTGGTGCTGCACTGTGCTGTTGTGATGCAATATGATGTGTTGTGTGATGTTTCAGTACTTCTGTTGGATTCTTAAACCTATATTTAAAATATTAAGATTTTCCCTCTATGATATAAAGGAATAAAGTTTTGTTGCTGCTGCTTATTTCGTTTCTTTAACTGAGAAGTAACAATGACAGAAGTAATACCAGGTTGGCTTCTATTGTCAGTCATGTGATGATGACGATGACAACTTAAATAATTATGATGGAATGTACTTTGAAATATAATATAAAAATTCCCAGTGTCTTGTAACTATAACGTGGCTTTATCTTATCTAAAACCTTAATTAATTTTTATTTTTATTTGGGAATATAATATTTTTTAATTCTATTAACTCATTTGGGTTAATTACCCTGTGTTAGAGTTTACAGTAGTTCTGATTGCAAAATTATCAAATAATGTTCGAAAAAGTAATTTTTTTTTATCAAAACATTTTTTATTATAACAATAATGTAACAAAAACCTTTTCAAACGACAAAAACATTTGGTTTTACCTTATTAAAAACCCGTTTTATCCGTGTCGAAACACATACAGAAAATACTAAAAAATTGTTTTAATCACCAAAATGAGTCAACAAAGGAAAAAAATGTTCAAGCTTGCACCTATCACCAATACGATTATATGAATTATTTTAAATATTAAAAATAAAAAAACAGCGATTTTTTTCAATATAAAAACATTTTTATATTTTAATAAAAAAATAAATTTAAAAAAAAATACTTTAAACAAGTTGTTAATTGAATTAATCAAAATGTTAATTGAAAAATATCAATGTCATTGAGAAGAAAACATTTGCACCATCTATGCTTGCCTCAAAACAACGTCTCATTCGATTGGGTAGGTGGTGTGTACAGATCCTTGCTAAGATAAGGGGTGTACGTGGCCTCTTTTAAAACATTAATTTAATTTTTTTTATTTCTTTCTCTTCGTTATTCGAACAGGCGTTTTAAGGTTCGACGCTCTAATAACTACACCATGCAACCGACAAAAATATAAAAAGCAAAATCAGTTATTAATATTTTAAAACTTTAATGGTAAAGAACCAATATTTTCAATAGCAGCTTAACTAAATTAAGGCAGTTGATTGAATGAATTAATTATTTAATTAAAAAAAATTTTTTTTCATTAAAAAACCTAATTGAAAAATATAAAGAAATAAAATTGTTGATTAAATAATTAATTGAATTAATTAAAACCGTAATTAAATTTAGTCCTGAATTCTAATAACACCTTAATTGAAAAAAAAAATTTTATTTTTTATATTTATAATTTATTTTATATTATAAAAATTGTAAATTCCATTTAATGAATTTTGTTGTAATATATTTTCTTTTTTAAAAAATTTATAGAAATTTAAAAAATTTTTAATGGTATTTTTTTTTTTTAATTAAAAGAACAACGTAACTCAAAGTTCTCCTTAAATTGGTTCCTTTGTGTTCACCTGCTTAAAGAAGCGCTAACAGAAGGTATGACTTTTATAGGTGCTTGATGTCCCACTTAGAAGGTTTTTTATAATTAATCTACGTTTATTTCATCCTTACCATAATCATGCCTTCAGCAGTTAAATAGTAGTAGATAAAAAGCCTATCATTATCTAAATTAAACCAGCGATGGCCGTCCGTGTGCGTCAGTCTGTTTATGTAAACCTTGTAATAAGAGATGTCAAACAAAGTCTTACCAAGGAATTTAAGAACAAAACACATGTAAATACGCTTACCTATATACTTAGTTGAAGAAGGGGACTTCAAACTTAACACATTATATTTGATTATAAACTATATTACTTACTGAAAATGAATTTTTATTGATATATAAAACTGAAAATCAACTAGCTTAGAATGGCTTCCCGAATCAAATTAATAATGTATCTCCGTTCGTATGTGTATGCAAGTAAAAATACATAAATAAATTAGCAACGAAAAAAATTGTTTGTAGAAGTTTTATGCAATTACAAGTCTCAGAAATATATCAAACAAATAAATAAATCACATATATAAAAAAATTTCTAATATTAATTCACTGTGCTTGCAATGTCAAACATACATACATATGTACATGTTTCTACAACTCAAATACATTTCATTATCTTCCTATTATGTACATACATACATATGTATGTATGTTGTCCTAGAATAATACACTATTTGCTGTATGTTAAACTTTACATGATAATAATTGGAATAATGTAAACCCTTTGGTAAAGGTTTTTTTTTTCAGAGCACTAAACTATTCAAGTGGTTAGATGAGAAATAAAATGCCACCACCATCGCCGTCAACATGATCACTGTAAGTTACTAAAGTGCATAGAAAATTCCCAGATTAGAATTAATAACATATTTACAAGTAGAATAAAACTCTTGTGACAGATATCTTTGACTTACACAAGACATATACACAAGCATTTACATATGTATGAACATATGTATGTATCTATTGTATCAAGTGGAAAACCCATTGTAATTAGGAAAACGGATTGAAACATGCACAAAATGTGCGCATGCAAACCATTCATCTAAATGCGGTCATTGGCTGGTTGCCTGTAAAATTAATTTCTTGTTGCTACTGCTTGATGTTGTTTGTTGATTGCCGCTACCATAATGACTCTGTTGTACAACAAGTGAAAATGATAAAAATCTAAAACTCTCCAACTCACACTATCGCTTAGTAAATATGATCAAAATGTCGTTGGTTGGTGTTTTATTGTTGCTGTAAGAGCTAGAAATTAAGTACAGGAATGCATATAATTATGGTTTTTCATTTTATTCTGGTCTACACGTTTTTGCTTGAGTCATAATTCTTTTGTTTGCTGGGCCAACAAAGCTTGTGAGCCAACAGCTTTTCGTAATAGATTTAAATTGCCTCAAAAGGTGCAACACACACGCATTTATTGCGATTATTATAAAACAAATTAAAAAATCATAAAGATTATGTGGAAATCTACAGTTACTTTAAAGTTTTGAATTTTAATGCGAGTCCGTTGCTGTTATAATAAAGTACATATTAATTTTCAGTAATTAAGTAGGTTTACTTTAGCGTATGGGGATTTCTTGCCTGCGAATATATAGTAATTATCAGATCTGGCGCCATTAGCAAATAAGAAAAACAAACAATTTATGTGAAAAATGTTATTAGTCTGATTGCGTGAATAGTCTCAGGGAATATTGAATAAATTTCATTTAATTGCAACAAATCGGCCACCAATAGATTAAATTAAATTAAAAATTTAGTACTAAATGTAGTAAAACTACGCTTAGGCAAATGATTTTTACATAATTAAACTATTAATTGAAATTTTAATGAAAGACATAAACCTTAATCTATTGGTTAAATAAAATCTATTTGTTAAAAAAAAACCAAGCATTTTAAGTAATTTAAATTATAAACGTTTTAAGCATTTTAATTTTAATATTTAAATTAATATATGCGGCATGTCAGTAATTTTTATGTCCAAAAATTTCACCCAACTATTTAACATTAAACAATGAAAAAAATTTTATAATATAAATCATTTGAATATTTTGTAACAGACAACAGACAGATAATGTATGTAACATTTTCTTAAGCACATGGATGTTCCTTTTTTATTATATTTTTTTATTTGAATATCTACTATTAGAATGAAAATAATATTTCTGAACTTAAATAACATGGTACAAATATTCAATCGCTCGTTTACCATATTCCTCTATCTATGTATGTAAGTATATGATGATGAGTATTGTATGTTTGTTCTTTTTTTTAATTTTCTACCTTTCAATTTTGATATGAAAACAAATTTAATAGTTGCCTACAACAGAAGACGATTGAAATAAGGCAATATCAACATTAGACTTTGGGACAGCAAACACAATTATTGCATTTAGGATATGAAGCAAAAGATGAGTTCTACATTGCAAAAGTTACTAGAAAGATTGCAATGATGTATATAAAATAAAAGAAATTGCTTTTCTATTTTTAATAATTTCCTAACAAGGTTACGAGTAGTATGAATATGTTTTTATTGCATTAACGGCCAAAGTGCAGTAATGAGTATTGCTAATGTCAACACTTTAGAAAATTCCGAAATTAACAAAAAACACCCAAAAGCAACATTAAAAAATTCTTCTGTTTAAACTTTATCAATAGTTAACAGGAAAATTAAAATATATTCTTGTCTAAGTTTAAAGTTTCATTGTGAATCATAAAAAAAAAAAAAAATTTAAATATAATAATTATAATTCTCTTTCTTAAATAATTTGGCAACGGCCCCATTGCGCATTGGTAGGGATTTTAATCTTTGTAAATTTTTGTTTAATTAGATATTTTTTTACCCTTTTGCAGCACCGTTTTTATTCCTTACTCAACTCCCCTATTAAATTTCAAATTAAACACACATACTCAGCAACGTATGAAGAACACTTGTAGAAGGAAGGATAAACATTTATTGTGAAAAGAGTTTTGAAAGATATGCAACATCTTACAGCAACTATGTTTAAATGTTTAAATTTGTATGAATATGGCAGGGAGCGCATAGATGTTGCAATAACAACAGTGCCACTACAAAATGCCAATTTTCATTTTACATGATGGCTACTTATGCACTTCCGGGATGATGGAAAATGTTAAAATAAAGAGTCATTGCCGTGCAGAACAGTAACAACATTAAACCAAAATATATATTTGTTGTTGTTGTTACTGCCATTGCTATTGACACTTCTGTTAGTTTGTAACAAAACTGCTGCTCTTTGAAAAACACAATATTGAGAAAGATGATGATGATGATGACGATGATGTCGGTTCTACTGCTGTTGTCGATAATGATTGTAAAGACGAGGACGATTTTAGTGTATGATGATGATTATTATATTTATTTTAGAACGTAAGGTGGTTTGAGTTGGTGGTTTAATCGCTCGCGTTATGGTTATTTGTTATTGCAACTATTGCACTGTAGTTTGTAAAGTCCCAGAACACTGCAAAGCTTAAGAACATTGTCTTCTAAAAAAAATTCGTTAATTTTAATAAAAATGATTTATTTATAAAAGAGTAGTAGATGAGTTAATTTCTCATTTCACTAAAAGTTTGTGAAATTTGTTTAATCTATTTTCTGTCCATTATTCATTTGTTTTTTATTGCCAATTATTTTAAAAAAATATATTTTTTTTAATTTTTTAACGATTTTAACACTAGTTATAGAAAACTTAATGCAAATGGTTGACTTTGTTTTTTTTTTAATGTTTAATAAAATTTTATTTTATCAAAAATTTTTATGAAATTTCAATCTAAAAAAATCTCAATTTATAAGATTAATGATTTAAGATTTTTTTATGTATATGAAAT
>NDXZ01015529.1:0-13243 GCA_003055125.1 Paykullia maculata
ATTCGGCATAGCCGAATATAGCGCTCTTACTTGTTATTATAACAAATGTTTTTTTTTATACTCTTGTGCTCAGGTAATTTTGGACAAAAAGCCAAATTCTAAAAATCGGGCACTACTTAATAGCTGAAAAAAAATAATAGATTCTAGAATGTCCTATAGAGCGGGCGATTCGCTAACTTGTTTTGACGATAATCGATTGGTTTAAAAAAAAAATTAACTAAAAAAATTATAAACTTGTTTATTCATTATGTTATTGCTTATTAAACGACAATTAAGTTTTGTTGTTGGTAATTTTATCGACAAAATATTAAATTAAATATTTTATATTTTTCTGAGTCTCAGATATGGCGCGGCTACATCTAAAAGAAGTATCGGGTTTTCCAATAGGGATGATATGATTTTCAAGTGACGTTTCGGCCATTTGTAATATGTCATGATATGTCATTTGTTTTTCATTGTATTCTGTAGTGTTTACAATTTCATCATGGAGAGATATACGCAAGAACAACGTATACAAATTATTCAGTTTTATTATTAAAATAGTCGTTCTCCAATTGCAAGTTTGGAGATTCGATTATTTCAAGAAATTGTTATATTGAATGGCCTCCAGGAAGTTGTGATTTAACACCATTAGACTATTTCTTGTGGGGTTATTTGAAGTCACTGTTATTTCGAAATAAACCAGACTCTCTTCAAGCTTTACAAGTCAATATTGAACGTGCCATTCATGACATACGACTTGATTTAGTGGAAAAAGTGCTCGAAAATTGGGTTAATCGAATTCGTTCCTGCAGAAGAAGTCGTGGAGGCCATTTGAATGACGTTTTATTTAGAACTTAATTGTATCGATTGTACTTTACATTAAATAAAAAACTTTTGAATTTCCCTAACAATAAATATGTTTTTTTTTTTAAAGAAATCATATCATCCTTATTGGAAAACCTTTTATAAGTGGTGAATTTATTTAGGAATTTGCTCTGTAATGATGCCACATATCTAATTCTTACTTTTTAATAAAGTTGTCTGTGATGACAATCTTAATTTTGCAAATTTTACGTTAAAAGTGGGGCAATCCTAACTTTAGCATAAAGGTGACTTTTAGCTTAAAGTAAACGTATAATACCAAAAACTATTTATCTGTCCAATAACATGCTCACTTTTACTATTGATAAGTTGTGAAAACCGCCCTAAATCTAACTACGGTACCCGTGTCTAAAACTAAACGCGAAAAATTTACAAACTAACAGTGTTATTATATTACGACAATGGCTAAACCTAAAAAAAATTTACCAGGGCTTATTTATATTAACCCTGTTTAAAAAAAGACAAATAAACATTTTTCGACACAGATACTGTTGGTATGACAATGGTCCGACATAACTTTTTTTTGGAATGCCTCATATGCATGTACATAAATATGTTTTTGAATATAAATATGATTCTGTTGTTCTAACACTCATGTTTATTATTGCGTTAATTAAAAATGTACACAAACTCATGAACGTAAACTAAATTAAACATTTAAGAATTTTGCATAATGTCATAAATAATAGTAAATATATAAGACCTTGTTCACATAAAATTCGGTTGCATGTTATTATACCCTTCACCTAAGATGATAAGGGTTGTCATTCCGTTTGTAATTTCTACAATATTCAATAGCGATCCCATAAAGTATATATATTCGGGATCCTTTTAGATAGGGAAGTGGATTTAGTCATGTCCGTCTGTTGAAAGGAACTTTTCTCAGCCCCCCGATGTCGTACGGACACGTTATTGGTATTAAACGATTCCCGAGATTCTTGCTATTAAAAATCACCAAAATTCGACAATAAAAGAGATAAAGGCAAAAAAAATTGTTTTTCACACAAAAATGATTATATTTGTGTGCCTATTGAGAAGTTTAAAAAAAAATTTTTTTTTTTGAGATACAGTGAACTCGCGGTAATGTGAACTTCCAATATAGAGAACTATCCAGTAATGTTAACACCTAATTTTTTTATATTAACGCTCTAAATAGTAAATATTTAATATAAAAAGTGCATTTAAAATAAAAAATCGTTAAGTTTGCATTAATTATATGTTATGTTATTAATACCAAGGGTTTCAATACTTTCTAGAATTTTCAAAGCAAAAAAAAAACACAGTATGGAGATACAAATTTTTACAATCGAAAATGTGAATAAATTCGATAATGTGAACTACCTTGGTTTTTATTAGTTTACATTACCGTGAGTTCACTGTATAAGCAAAAAAAAAAATTTATTTTTTTTACGTAAATACACGCAGTGAAGGGTATATAAGATTTGGCACAGCCAAATATAGCGCTCTTACTTGTTTTTACCATGTAACGTCTTTTTTTTAATTTTCCCTTGATAATGTTTTATTTGACTCAACTGAGGACAATTTAGATCAATTAGAAGTTTTTGTATTACAACGACCACATTACACATAGGACAAATCAGGTCAAAATTTTACTAGGGAATGGTGACGTTTAATTAGGGGCAACAAACCTTTCTACAGCCATTCTTTTATACTAATATATGTATGATAAATATCTTGCAGTATCTATAGTTTGTGCAGCTACCACGAACTAAATTTACAAAAAAAAAATTTTTTTAATTTTAAATTAAAAAAATGCATACTTCTAGCTCAATTCTCTTTTGAAATTGCATTCTATTTCTGCATTTTTTTTCTTTTTTGAAACGTTATAAAAATGCACAGCCAACTTTAAGTTGGAAATTGTCTAGCAGAAAAACAAAAGAGAATTACAAATGCACGCTTTCTTCTTTCGTGAAACCCTTTATACCTTTTTTCACGTTAGTTATTCTAAACTAGCAGAGCGCCCCGGCTTCGCACAGAAGTTATTTACCAATGAAAAATATTAGAAATGCGTTCTGCGAAAATAGTTAGTAGTTAGAAGGTAACATAGGAAAAATGAGAAGTGAATAGGAGGTAGTTTTTATATCATTTTAAAATAAAGTAAGTTTTAGCGAATTCGTTCATAAACTCCAAGATATCCGACTCCCAAATATCTCAATTTATGTATTTTCTTTTCATGGAAGGTGCTACACCCCTGCTCCGATTAAGGCAATTTTTGCTTGAATATGGAAAGGTATATTATAGTTAATGGTATAAAATTTTAATACAAATATATATAAGAGATCTCAATAGACATATTAAAAGTAATTCTTTTTGAGTTGCATAGAAGGTGTCACGCTCCCTTATATGTGTTTGTCGATTTTTGCTTAAATACTACATATAGACATTTGCAAAGTTATAAGAGTTGTTTTTCAAATTTAGGCAAAACAGAAAAAAAAAAATTTTTTTTTTTAATTAAAGTTTGGGTAAATAATAATTTCGAACATATGTATGTAGTTATGTAAGTTCGAATTTTCAAATAAAAGTGAAAGTTATCAAAAATGTAGTTCACACTAACATTCTAAAAGAATTAGGAATTTCGAACGTAAATCAGAAATTAAATACAACATTAAGTATGGCACAAATAAAACTGATTTTAACTTGTAAGGAGCCTCGAAGGATTTTCAGAAGTACAAAATAAAGAGAAGAAGTCCTAAGAAATTCCATGTTAACCAAAAAAATACATTAAAAACCTAAATACTCTTACATATATTTACGATTTTCTTTGTAATATTTTTTTTTCCAGCAGGAAGTGCTTTCATGCCGCCTACTACTATTTAGATGATCCACCACATCATCCCAATGTACCACAAGTTGATTGGGAAGTCCCAGTTGAAATTGGAGGAGAAATAAGAGCCGCTGTACCCGTAAATGAGTTTGCCAAACATGTAGCTTCATTGCATGCTGATGGCGATATTGGTTTTAGTCGAGAATATGAGGCCATACAAAATGAATGCATTAACGACGATCTGCCCTGTGAGCACTCACAGCATCCGGAAAACAAAAGAAAAAATCGTTATTTAAACATAACAGCTTGTAAGTTTAAGAAGAAACAAATTGCTTTGAATAACTTAATCTCAATTTGATTTTATTAAATTTTTATAGATGATCATAGTCGTGTCCATTTACATCCCACTCCTGGCCAGAAGAAGAATTTGGATTATATTAATGCCAACTTTATAGATGGCTACCAAAAGTCGCGAGCTTTTGTTGGTACTCAGGGTCCTTTACCTGATACTTTTGATTGTTTCTGGCGCATGATTTGGGAACAGCGTGTCTCCATAATAATCATGATAACGAATTTAGTGGAACGTGGGCGACGCAAATGTGATATGTATTGGCCCAAGGAAGGTGTGGAAACTTATGGTGTCATACAAGTGAAACTAGTCGAAGAAGAGGTTATGGCCATGTATACCGTTAGGACGTTCCAAATTAAACATTTAAAGGTAGGTTTCTCCCTAATTTCAAAGGGAAACAACTTTAATTTTATTTTTACAGCTTAAGAAGAAGAAACAGTGTAATACAGAGAAAATTGTATATCAATATCACTATACCAATTGGCCTGATCATGGGACTCCCGATCATCCTTTGCCGGTTTTGAATTTTGTTAAAAAATCCTCCGCCGCCAATCCTCCCGATGCCGGTCCAATTGTTGTACACTGTAGTGCTGGTGTTGGCCGCACGGGCACTTACATTGTCTTGGATGCCATGCTTAAGCAAATCCAACAGAAGGGCGTGGTTAATGTATTTGGTTTCCTGCGTCACATACGTATACAACGTAATTTCCTGGTACAAACCGAGGAACAATATATTTTCATACACGATGCCCTGGTCGAGGCCATAGCATCGAGTGAAACTAATTTAAGAGCAGAACAAATTGAGGAATTGAAGAATTGTACTCCCTATTTGGAGCAACAGTATCGCAATATCATACAATTCCAGACCAAAGACATACACATTGCTTCGGCCATGAAGCAAGTAAATTCGATTAAGAATCGTGGTGCTATATTCCCCATAGAGGGTAGTCGGGTACATTTGACACCCAAACCAGGCGAAGAGGGCAGTGATTATATTAATGCCTCCTGGTTACATGGATTTAGAAGACTGCGTGATTTTATTGTCACACAACATCCCATGGCACATACGGTCAAGGATTTCTGGCAAATGGTTTGGGATCATAATGCTCAAACAATCGTGTTGCTGTCGTCATTGGATGAGATTGTATATTAAACATAATTGTTAATGTTATTCCCATAATAAAACTAAAAAAAACTTATTTCTTTTGTAGAATTTTGCACAATTTTGGCCCGATGATACATCACCCATCGAAAGTGATTATTATCGTGTAAAATTTTTAAGTAAAACTAATAAATCCGATTATGTGAGTCGAGATTTTGTTATACAATCGATACAGGATGATTATGAATTAAGTGTAAAAATGTTACATTGTCCCAGTTGGCCGGAAATGTCAAATCCCAGCAGCATTTATGATTTCATTGTTGATGTTCATGAGCGCAGCAGTGATTATCGTAATGGACCAATTGTTGTAGTGGATAGGTAAGTGTATAAATAAATTAAGTTTCACATTTTTTTTTTATAACACTTGCACCGATAAACAGTATGAGATTAAAATTAAAAAAAGGGTTTACGTTAAATTTTTTATGTTTAATGAAACGAATAAAAATGTTTTAAAGAAAAAAATTGTTTATTTGACAATCCTTTTTAAAAAGTCGTGAGAAAAAACGATTGTCCGCTTTTATTCTTAAAAGTTCGTAGAACCTTTGGAGGCTTGATTTCAACATACAGACCAAGTTAATATTCTAGAAATCACAAACGTGATGACAAATTTCTATTAGTATGTAATGCTTAAGTGCAACGCAGATTAATTTACCAAAAAGTTCTAGTTCAACCTTACCAACATCCATATATCACTCTGTGCTTAGAACTATTGCCGGTGACTATAATGATCAAATATTTTTTTACAATTTGTACTAAAATTAACGACATTTTGTTCAAATTTATGTTTCATATTTTTTTTTTTTTCTATTATTTTGAATGATTTCAAAAATTCGGGAAACTTTTTTTTATGAATTAAAGTAATTTACGAAATATGGCTGTTTATGGGATATTTTAAATGTTTGTTGGCCTTCTTTTTAGCAAAGACATATGGGCTAATCCTGCGTAACGCACGCTACATTCGTACGCGTTTTTAGATTAAAATATAACAATTTTTTGGTCTTTTAAAAGAGATACCTTTAACTTTTCGGTAGTGTTTAGTAGGATTTTATTTGTACTTTCGAATGGCATAAAACATAATTTTGTAGCAGGTATTTGTTGCGAAATAATTGATCACAAAGTTTCGTTACGCACGCTACAAAAAGTGGAAGTAACTTTTAAGTTGGAGTGTGTTTTCGTAATTTTTAGCGAATTTTGCATAATAAAGCAAATCCTTTAAGAAAGATGTATATAGATGAAATCTAAAATAAGTTAATTGGAGCACGCTACGTGATGCACGCTACATTTTTTCCACTAGAGTAATTCCATGTTATTTATACCAGATGGTTTCCGATTTTGATAAAATCTTATGAATGTATGTATGTAGTAATGCACATATATATTGAAAACGGT
This sequence comes from Paykullia maculata, assembly GCA_003055125.1. NCBI lineage: Eukaryota > Metazoa > Arthropoda > Insecta > Diptera > Rhinophoridae > Paykullia > Paykullia maculata. The sequence continues at coordinate 6,550 of NDXZ01015529.1, forward strand.
TTTATTTTTTTTAATTTTGATAAACAATGGCAACCCTGTAGCTTTGAATAATTAAAAAATATTGCTGTGGAGCCTTCATTTAAAAGGTCATAACTTTTGTTGTGTTTAAGATTTAAAAAAAATTATTTTTGATTACAGTTGGCAAGATGTCAAAGGTTAAGAAATTTAATTAATTTTTTTTGTAAATAATAAATAATTTTAAAAAAAAATTTTGAATTATTTTTTTTTAAAAATATATCCAAATTTTTTGATAACTTTTATACAAAAAGCTATTTATATGGTCTAAATACCCTGATATTTACAGAATGGTGTCTCTAATAGTATTCGAGATATTACAAAATATGAAGATGTATGTTTTTATTACTTCGTCATACAACCTTCATTGGCTTCGTCACAACACACTTTTTTTTAAAAAGTTGCTAAAGTTAGATGGGAACATAGGAAAAATGCGAAACAGAGAAATGTAGTAGAAATAAATGAATGTAATTTTGTATATCTTAGTGTTTTTTTTTTTAATTTGCCGATAATTCAATAACAATTGCAAAGATTTTTAATGCAATTTTTTCAAGAACTCAAATCGTGACGCACGCTACAGAAATTAATATGCTAATATTTTTTTTTTTTTTTTTTGTAAAAATATTAATTTTTTATTTACTTTAAAGCAGAATATGAACTTGATTTAAAAATATAGAAAACTTAAAAAAAATGTTTATTCTACTCACAATATAAAAAAAAACCTTACTTTCCGTTACGCACGCTACAACACATGGACCTGATATTTCATACCTAATTTCAATCTTTCCAAAATAGTAAACAAAACGATTTTTTACTGAAATTGAAGAAAATTAAATGAATAAAAATATGGCCTTTGGTCGGACTATCTATATTAACACCAAATTAATGATATGATCACCTAAACAAATGTTTATTTCTTGTATAATCTTAAGAGACCTGAGGTAGGGTAGGATTTGGTATTATTTTCTGTATTAATGATCATCGAAATTGATTTTGTTTCTTTTATTTAAAAAATTAAACTCTAGTCTTATATTTATTTGAAAAAAAAATAAAAAATTGAGTTAGATTAATTAGAAAAAGTTTTGCTTGGTAGACTGTTTCTGGGATTAGCCCATATACAAATGTAATTCTAAAATTTAAAAAAAAATGTGAAATGTTTTTAATGCGATCGAACATTAATCTTTTCTGTTTTCGTTTCTAGATATGGTGGTGCTCAAGCCTGTACATTTTGTGCCATTTCTTCGCTGGCGATTGAGATGGAATACTGTCAAATGGCGAATATCTATCAGTATGCCAAATTATATCACAATAAACGTCCCGGTGTTTGGACGTCTAGTGAAGATATACGCTTAATCTATAATATAATCGCTTTGCTGCCATCTAATTTGCAGTTATTGAAACGTACTGCCATTAAAACGGAAATCGAAGATGTTACCACGGCGACACCGGATCTATACAGTAAAATCTGCAGTAATGGTAATGAAATGCTCTTAAATAAACACAATCATGAAATGATGAAACGTATTAGCAGTAATAATCAAAATCAGTGTCAAAATTTAAATGTCAATTTGAACATGAATCATGATTTACAAAATAATACAACATCACAACAATCAGCTGCTGGAACAGTAGCGCAAAATAATACAACAACTGGTACAACAGCAACAACAACAACCATAACTACACAAGTCACAAATGCATTACAACAACAAAATCCAATATCCCTTCAAACACCAAATCCTCCTTCACAATTACAAAATTTATCATCATCAAATTGTGCAACGTCACTTAACTCATCATCATCCCTAACAAATCATAATAATCAAAATCAAAATTCATCATTACCAACAGCATTAGATAATAATATTGGCCATTGTAATAATAGCAATCATATTAATCCTATAAACAATCAAAATACTATTACTAGTTCTACAACACATCCCAATTGTAATAATCTTATTTATAATAATCATATTAATAATACTTTAGTTAACAATGAAAATAATACTAATATAAATTTTAATGATTCTTCTAATACCTCCTCTACCTCTATAACTACTACTGCTACTAACACTGGTAATGGGGATTTAACAACATCTCCTACTACTACTACCGCTACTACTCCAATCAACTCAACTTCTAATAAAATTGCTTTGCCTCCATCACCACTACCAACAACAACACCAAATGCACCGACAACACCCACTGCAACGTATCAACAACATCAACAACAAATGTTGGCTCTTCTGAATCAACAACAATATGTGCAACATTATGGCCAAAATGAAAATCATTTGGAACAACAACCACAACAAATCAATGGCGATAATTGTGATATAACTTCTTATACACCTCCACCACCACCGGCGGCTTTTACTAATGGTTCAACAATGACCTCATCTATACCACCACCAAATCTGCATATTGTTGATCATAACCCAATCGATTCAATTGCCGATTATCCCATTGGCTTACACCATTGTCCACCACCACGTTCCTTCTCTCCAACCCTGCCCTTGGCTAATAATGATATAAATAATTCTTACTCTTCAACCTCTTGCTCAACCACCTCCTCCTCTTCGAATTCCTTACAACCAACCGTTAATAACATAAATACTGGTGGTTCATTAAATACTTCAATTACGCCAACGACAAACACCACAACAACAGTTACTGATGCTCAAAGCTTAGATATCGTAGGTTAGAATTATATATATAAATATTTTAAAAAAAGGAAAAAAATAGTCTAATATCTTAAACCCGAAAGAATTAAACAAATTATGGAAAAAGAAAAACAAAAACCCCCTGTAAAACAAAACAAACAAATGAGATCTTATGCGCACTCTTCACACTTTTTAACAAAATGTGAATTCTGTAGACTAGCACCAAAAAAAGCAAAAACAAAAGTAACAATTTATCACAAAATCACCCATTTCAAGGAAACGTAACAAAGAAAAATGGAATCCTTTGTCGCAAAATATACATAACAATCATTCTACTTAATAATATTATTTAAACAAACTCCGGATTCAAATCAAGAAAAAACAATTTCCAATGAATTGAAAGTATCAAAATTCGAAAAAAAGTTTGCGTTTGTTAACTGTGTATTTGAAATCGATGCTGAATATTAAGCAAAAGTAAATTGCAGATTTAAAATGCTTCAAATTAAAAGATTTTTAAAGTTAGGTAGTTACTAAAGAACTGCTAGAGCATTGCAAACCTGACCTGAAACCTTAAAGGCTTCTTATATCAAACATTGTCTCAATTTCTTTTGTTGCAAATTCAAAACGAATGTGTTTTGAAAATAAAATATTCTTTGATACAAAGAATACGAGAACAACAGATTAAAAGTTAATGAAAACGATGCTGAATTGCTTACCGTTTAACGCCAGCAAACAATGAGCTTTGTAAGACAGGGTGCAGTTCTGAACTGCTTCCCATTTTAATAGAAGATTACATGCAAGGCGCATCAACATTAGGTGGCGTTGAGATTACAACAAGTAAAACTTTGTTGTTTTTTCGTTGTTGAGATGTCAAGTGAATCAAGTCAAATTTTTGTTGTTTTAGTTTTTTGCGGGAGCTAAAAGAGATAAACATAAACAACTTTTGACAGATAAATTTCGTAATTAAACAAAAAAAAAGTAGATCAGCTGGTTTTTCGACACCACCTGGTATTTATGCGCCTTGATTACATGTTTATTTGTATGAGATTTCTCGCGTAGCGGCTTTGCTTAAGAGATCTAAAATGATATTTTTTTAAGAAACTGCTGAATATATTCATTTTTCACATCACTTTTTTAAGGTTATAATATTAAGAGGCAGTAAAGGAAGCAGTAGGCATGCGCTAGTCACATTCATTGCTTCCAAATTAGGATCTTTTTTGCCTGGACAGTATGATTTGCTTTATACTAAAAATCGATAATTAAAAATCAATTGTTTTAATATTAAAAATGTCGAATTAAAAAAGAAGTAAAAAAAACATAGATAAACAAACACAAATCTCAAGTAATTTAATGTCATTTTTTTTGAATATTGCTAAGTTAATCCTCTTCTTGGTTTAGGGCAAAACCGCCAGACGACCTATTTTTCTTTATATAGGAACCTGGAAATCCAATTACATTTATTTATTAATGTAGATTTTAACGGTTTCCACAAAAGATTTTATCCAGTAGTTGGGATTAATTCATCTTTAAAGAATTTATTAGTGGTTTTAACCAGGGCATTTCTCTAACATATTTTAGACTTCAACGATTGATGGTCTTCTATGTACAGTAAAGTTAACATAGTTCTCTTAAAACTTTTCTACACAATCTTCTAGAGATTTAACTTAAAAATATTTAAAAAAATTATGGAATTTTTTTAATACTTTCAAACAACCAAAAATTGTTCTTTCTTGATTTCGATATTCGCATATACTTTACATGTTAAACACAAAATAACAAATTTTTTTTTTAAATTATTTAAACATTTAGTTGAATTCAAATGAAAATTTGTTTCTTTATCCAAAAGAAAGAAAAAAAGGGGGAAAACCGACAAGTTTGTAATAATTATTTTAAAGTGTATTTATTACGATTCAAATGATTTAATAATAATTTATTTAAATTTATTATTACAATTGTACTATGTATATTTGAAAAAACAAAATTAAATACACAACAAAACATGAAAAACAAACAATTATTTAAAGAATTTTGTTATAAATTTAAATTTAAGTTAAATTATGTATAAAAAAAAAGTGATAGGTTTTATTTAGTCATTCATGTGTGTGTTTTTTTTATTTGTAATTTAAATTAAATTAAGTTTTCAAATACATATATGATTTCGTTTTAAGGAATATAAGTTAAAAAATAAAATAATATTAGATATTTAGTAAAACCAATGAAATTATACAGTAAAACTTAAATTTTTATAAAATTATAAAATTAAAAAAAAACAGAAAACAGAAAACAAATTTTATTTCTTAACATCATCATCACTTATTAGAAGAATGAAGAATGAGCTTTTAATTGTATGCTTAAATTTAAATTAAACTAAACCCTTAAAAATTTACAAAAAAAAAATAAAAGAAATTGGATTTTAAAATTGTTAGAAATGTCCGTCCTAATTTTCAATTTATGTTTATAAACAAAAAACAATTCAAATTATTCCAAAATCCAAATTATCTTATAAAAGTTTGTACAAAATCATGCAAACAAAATCATTTTTTTTAACTGCTCAGTGTTTCCTTTTTTATAGCAAAAACAAAAAATGACATTAATTTAACTGAATAAAAATACATAAATATTTAATTTAAAAAAAACAATAACAAATTCCCTTCTGCCCAGCCCTTTCCACCCATAAAAATTGTCTAATCTAAGCACCAAGGCACAAGTGATTGAATATTGTAAATACACTTTATATAAATATAGGAAATTAAATATTAAAATTACGAGTAATACAAATACAAATTTAAGGGAATATAAACATAAAAAACACATAAAACAAAACAAAAATATTATATATATAAAATAAAATAACTTTTGTAAATTTTATGTATTAATTTAAATATTTTTTTAATTTTTAAAAACAAAAAAATTGACTCAGTTATTGACGAAACAAACAAGAAAAAACAACAGTAATAACAAAAAAATAAATAATATTTAATATATTAATAAATTACTTCTAATTTAAATTAAGGACAAAACAATGGAAGAAAAAGTATTATAAATTATAAACAAATAAAAACAAAATAAAATACAAAAATGTTTATTAAAACATTAATAAAAAGAGAAAAGAAGCGGTTTTTTATTAAAACTAAACAAAATTATTTATTGAAAGCCCATAGACTTACTGCCGATGAACACTTTCAGTACGTATGTGCGTATGTGATTGATTTTTTGGTTTAACGACACAATCATTGTTCAAATTACTGATTTAAAAAATAAAAAAACCAAAAACAATTGTAAATGATATTACCAGATCAGCTGATACTTTCCAATTACAAAAACTCATACATTCTCTCTCTTCTCTAGAAATTTTGTTAAACAATCTTAACAGAAAAATCCTCTCCGAACTGCAATCACCTTAAACATGTTTAAATCATGGGTTAAACCAAGAAATATACCATTTTAGCTCGTAAAAATACTTTATCATTTTTGTTTAACTTTTTTAAAACAAGAAAAGCATTTAAAAGCAAAAACAAATAAGAGCGCTATATTCGGCTGTGCCAAATCTTGTATACCCTTCACCATGTGTATTTATGTATGTATGTATGTGTATATATATGCATATACATATGTTTGTATGTACGTATGTATTTACATGCCCGAAAGGTATTTAAAGTCTTAAAAAATTTTACTTGATTTCTTTATGATATAATTTATAGTCCATATAGATTTTTCGCCCATATCTTTGCTGATTCTGGACCAATTATTAAATTTTTTTTCAAATTTCCCTAAAGGGCATGGCGTACCCAGAAATATAATTTTTTTTGTAAAATTAGATTCCACCAATTTTTTGGTGTACACGGTTGGAATTTCGGCCCATTCCTTTCTTAAAGCTTCTTCTAGGGTTTCTTAGCTAGTTATGTTTCTTTTATGGATTTTTTAGTCTAAATAACTCCAAATATTCTTAATAGGATTGAGATCTGGGGAATGTGGTGGATGACAAAGTTGGCTTGAAGTTTGGTATACCAGCCATT
>NDXZ01015539.1:0-10054 GCA_003055125.1 Paykullia maculata
ATTTAGTGATGTTTTGCTTAAAAGTTAAGTTAACATTATTGTTTACGCTACAACTTTAACGCTTTTGTTTAGGTATGTCCCTTTAGCGTTAGCACGAGGCGGAATAAAACTCAACGCTTGCCGCTCTTGTTAAGGTTTGTCTGTTAAGCATTTTTATTGCATAAAAAGTTCACATTACCACAAAAAAAGGTAAAATATACAAACTTTCATCTAAAAGTAATCTTAAGTTTTTTTTTGGTATTCTTAAATGTACACGCAAAGAAAAAGCATGGTGGGAACATTATCATGACAGCCATTGTATTTTCTTTACGAAAAATTTTTATACCGCAAACAAATTACACTAAACGATAAGCAAGTATTTGGTTTATATTTTATTATTAAATGGTTACCACTATTAAAAGCTTTGACAATAATATGTTTAAAAAAACTGTTGTCATGTCATGATTTGTTTGACAAAATAAATAACATAAATAAAAATAAAGTTATAAATAACCATAAAATGGTGTGTACAACAACGGTATAGTTGCAAAGCAATTAAAGTATAATAAACTTTAACAATTGTTTGTTTTCGGTTGTTCTTCTAATTCTAGTGCCTTTAATTTATTGAAAAATTTGTATATGAAATGTATAAATAAAAATAATAAACAATAAACAATATAACAAAAAAAAGAAAGTGAAGTAAAATACTACAATTAAAAAGATAAGTAAAATCAATATAATAAGTGGCAGAATATTATAAAAAAAATTTTATGTATGTATGTATGTATGTATATATACGAAAAAAAAACGATATTCATTTAGTCATATTATGATTAGGTGAAAATATATTATGATCATATGGGACTATAATATGGTTGGGTTAAATCATATTATGGTTGTACCAAATCAATTTCTAGTTGTGTCGCATCATATTGTGATTAGGAGGAGTCATATTATGGTCATTATGATTAGGTGTAGTCATATTATGATCATATGGGACTATAATATGGTTGGGTGGAATCATATTCTGATCATGGAAAATAACAGTTATGATAACTTATGGTCATAATATGGTTATAGAAAAGCTTTTTAATTTAACTTGTTATGATTAAAACCAATCAATTCATAGTTTAGCTACAAACATATAATCCAATCATAGTATGATGCCCTTAGATTATGGTCACCACAACCATGTTTTTTCTTTGCATGTAGTGTTACGAACATCAATCAAAACTAAGAGTACCCCCTTCTTTTGTGATTATTGATCAACTGTAATAAATCATTTAAATGCAAATTGTCAGCTTTATTTCCAACAACCGTAAAATGACTTAATATTTATTTACTATTGATATATTAGTTATACTTGACTTGCCCGCTTGCACTCAACTTACTTGTTTTGATAGAAAAAATTCACGTCATCAAGTCATCGAACAGTAGGAATCCTTAAAAAACTCATCAAACTAGAATTGCGAGCAATTGCTTAGAAAATTAATTTACGTACAATTGTAGATTTTTACATACAAATCTCTCGATAGAAAATATTAAGCGTACAAATGCTTACATGCGTAAATGTCAAGTATGTGAAGTCCAGCTAAAAAAGCTACTTGACATTTAAATTATTGAAATTATTGTTTATTTAAACGTTATTAACCATGTTTTGTTTACATAATATTTCCATGGTATTTGTGTGCAAATTATGTGTATTTCTTGTAATCAATTTTGCAACAACGAGAAAAGTTATTTATGCTTACACCTGCGTTATAATGTTTTAATCAAGCAACAAGTTTGTTTCTTAAGTCTTTTGTTTTTTCCTCTTGTAAATTTGTTTGTTTTTCCGGTACAAACAACGCTAACAAATCTGCTTCTCTCTTTTTATCATTTTCTGCAAGTTTTACTAAATATTAATGTAAAAACTATCAAAGTAAAAAAGTTTAAGTATTAACCAATAACAAACACCTGATAATACAAATACACGTTTGGCGGAAAAAAACAATAACAACAATAAATACTCCCTCCAAAAGTCACAAAAAAAAATGAACCTTATCATTAACACCGCCAGCATCATCACTAATAACGGCAGCTAACAGGTAACACTTTTTGTTTAAGCCAAAATTTTATTACAGAGTAGTTTTACTTCCACACTCAACAAACATATGAATAATTCACTTCAACTACAGGAAGTTTCAGTTGTCATTTGATTGTAAAGTTGCAGCACACACATACACATGTCTAATTATAAACGATTAAGTAATATCTAAGATGATGATGAAGCATGTGAAGTTTTGGGAGAAATTTATTAATTTCCTTAAAGATGATAAGTTTAGTTATTCCCAGTTAAACATAAATAATATTATGCACATGAATATTTTCAAGTCGCATCACACTTGCACGCAAAAACTTAAAAAATCACAGCATAAATTTTGTCATGGAGGAATCTTTTATTATTAAAGTCATTAGCTTTTTAGTGCTCTTTCACCTATAATTTAATTTATTTATTTGTACTCATATTTAAAAGTATTCATTCACATATTTCTGGTGTCTATAACACTTGTTTTTTTTTTGCCAAGATAAAAAAACTTGGTGAAAGTATAAGCGTTATGCAGACGATTCATTAAGTACTAGATAAAGGAAATGTAGAAGACAAGTTACGCGAAATTGCCAAACTAAGTGTCATCAGTGGATATTTCTTTACATTTTTTTTTTCGTATTTGACTGCTGGATTATATGGTGGGAACATTAGCTTCGAAACTAGTATTGCAAATATAAATGTAAGCTCAAAGCGATATAATAGTTTTTAATACAGAAACTTTTAAGACAAAATTTTCATATTAAAAAAAATATTTGTTGGATTTGAAAACGGCAGGAGACAGTTATAAATTAAAAAAATCTTTTTAATATTAAATACTCCAGCTTTATTTTACAGAAATATAAAATATTAAATACTTTAAACATAAAATCTAATTGAAAAGCAAACAAAAATATTCAATATAAATGTCGCTAAGTATTCTAAAGTCTCAGTTTTATAGATGTAACATAGAACAAGCACACTCGTAACATAAAACGTCAACAGAGATTTACAAAAGCAAAACACATTAAAAAATTATTAGGCTTCATCTTTTTCTTTTGTCTTGCATTTAATTCTTGTGAAATTGATGCTTCTATTTCTCATTTTAAGCTGTTTTGTATGCCTTAGTGGCAGGTTAAAGCGCCTATAGATTCTAAGATACTGAACCGATTTTAATAAGCCCTTTGATGGGCACAACCACATTTTTCAAAATCAACGTAATTTGCGTCCTACAAAATTGAATTAGCTATTAATATAAAGATTTGTAAATTCTCCAAAGGCTTAAGCATTTAAGTTTTCTAACAAATGGTTTAACTAAAGTTAATTAAAAATGTGTTTTTCTTAAACAAAAATATGCAGGTTTTTTAGCTGAATAACCTGAAATAAATAAACATTATTATTTTAAAATTACAAAAAAAATTTGTTAAAATAAATATTATTCCAAATCAACAAGGTAAAATTAGTAGAATGTTTTTAAAAAAAGTACGATTTCGTTTTATAATAACACTGGTAGGCAAATTTGTAGTTTTTTTTTTGTATTTTATGCATATATAAAATGAATTTGCTAAATTTTAAATTAAAATTGTAGTGTGAGAATAACCAAATACATCTAATTATGTGAATTGATAATAATTGACCTTCAAAAGCAAACACTCTTAATCAAACAAGTGAAGAAGTTCAATTAAAGCAATTTCAACTGGCACTTGCAAAGCAATTCGAATTAACTGACAATTTCAAAAATCCTTTTCAAGTTCAATGGCTATGAAATCACTGCAAATATTATATTAGTTTTCATTTTATAAATAATTTACTTTAAATGTTTGTTTTTTTTTTTTTGTTTTTGCACCTCATTAATTAAAAAAACTTATAAGCAGATTCTTTTGCAACACCTACACATGAGTTCGTACATTCGTACAACTTCAAAGTTACCTCAAGCGAGAAATTGTTAAAGTGTTTCTTCTTTTCATTCATTTTGATCTCAAGTAGAAGAAGAAAAACACCTTAAGTACAAGACTAGTGGGTAAAAAAATATGTATTAAAAAAATTTAACATCATACACTAACATTGTTCGAAAACAATACAATAAACAGAAATTTGAATTCATTAAAAAAACTACAAGCAAACTTTGTACAATTATTTATGAAAAAACAACTAGAAGACAACTTCAAAAAACGAACCTTTTTATAGCTAGAAAAATGCTGGTGTTAACTTGATAGACAAATTTAGTTTTTGCCAATGTTTATGTATTTAAACATATTTTTTCTATTTTTAATTCAACAATTGTACTTTGAGAACGTTGAAGGGCAGTATCAAACCTTGTGTATGCAGGGTGCCACGAAATATAATTTGAAACTAACAAAAAAACGTATGTATTTTATATAATTTTTTATGATACATTTTTATAAAGGATTCTCCTTTGTTTCTTTTTCTAAAATCCAGTAGTACTGAACAATGAAACGATGAAACAGAAAATTTTAGTTTTCATATATAAAATTCTTAAATATTTTATAATTAAGACAATTAATTTTATAATTTAATTTAATTCAGATAAAATAATTGAAAAATAGATAATTTTTCAAAGAATTTTTATGTACAAATTCTACAAAGATTTTTTAAAAAATTAAAAATTTCGTATCATCAGTCAATTTACAAAAGCAACTCTAAAAGTAGTATTGTATTATAAACCGAGTTGAAACTATACTATTAACATTGGTGATTTTTGAGTAAACTGTTTGGGTTGAATGCAAACAAAAACTAAAACAGGCTTATAAATTTTTGTTAAGCAATATTTCTTAAAGTTGTATCCAAATTCGTTTTAATACTTTAAACCAACTTAAAACCGAACTTATAATGAAAAAGAATTTTGGGTAATTCCCGAAATGAAAGATCACCCACAGTTCTAAATGGAAAAATTACCCTAAAAAACAGAAAAAATTGCCCCAAATTTTCGTATTGTTTTTTTTCTGTAAAAAATTGGGGCCATTTTTCATTTTGCCAATATTTTTAGAATTTTTTGGGGCCATTTTTCATATTTAATTTTTGGGCCATTTTTCCTTTCCTTTTAAATTTATAAAAAAAATGTTGGGGCCATTTTGCCTGTTTTTGGGGGTCATTTTTAATTTTTCAATTTTCTATAGTATCAACAAATTTAAAAATTAAAAATGGCCCCAAACTTTCGTGTTGTGGTTTTCATTGTAAAAAATTGGGGCCATTTTTCATTTTTACTTTGGGGCCATTTTTCATGGTGCCAAAAAAGAACCATAATAACTTTCTCATTTTCTTGTCAACAAAAAAACCCCTGTACGCGTCGTTAACTACATACTTGTAAAAGAATATATCGCACACCCAGTTCAAAAGTGACACAATTCAAAATTTTCATTTTTCGAGTTTATATGCTAAAACTAATACACTTGTTTATCTATAAGAAAAATATCAGCGTATTTTTTTGTTGTTGTTGTTAACTGCTGCTAAAAAACAGTTATGTCTTTCTTCATGTTTCAATTGGTATAAAGTTGCAATTCATAAAAGTGACTTATTTTTAGTTGTGTCAGAAAATATAATGGTAATAGATCCCTACGCTAAGTGCTAAATAGTTTTAATTCGAATTCAATGGTCCAAAGTTTTTGTTTTTAACTATTTTTTTTACGTCAACAGTTTATATCGATTTCTGAAAAATTAAAAATTTTGAGTTGTGTCACTTTTAAACTGGGTATGCGATATGTAAAAAATTTGACAAAGTGTTTGTTATACTTCAAGGTCAAAAACATTGAAGCAAACAACTTCCTTTCTTTATTTAAAAAAACTTTACGGTTTTTGAATTTCAAATATTTAATTTATTTGCATGTTTGTTGAGTTATTAAAACTAGTACTTATGTAAATCCCCTAAATCAATTTTTTTGTAATTTTTAAACTCGAATTAGGAACTTACATTATTAACTATAAAGTTATTGCTTAACGCAATCAACGTTCTTTTTTGTATATAAAAATTTTTGTTTATTTAAAAATATTCTTCAATAAATTCTTGGCCCCCATTCTACTTAATATTGGACATGTTTCTTATGCCAGTGTAATAATAGTCAGAAAGTTTTTAACACAAAATTTTCTTATGTTACAAGGTCACTACGAAATAAAAATAAAACAACAACAAAGTACAGTGTTGTTATTTTTTACAGCATTTTTTTATATATTATTTTTATTTTAATCAAATTTAAAGAATCATTAGATGTCATACTAAAGTCAATGTTAATAAACAAAAAGTATATAACTACTTTGTACAATGTACATATGTATGTTTATTTAATGAAAATAGATTTTATTTTTAAATGCATTTAACAGAATTCGTGCATTTTTCAATATTCAATTTAAACCCTAATTTAATTTTATCCAATAAATTTTTTTAATAAAACCCCCCACTAAAGAAATCAAATCGAAAGAACTAAGCCATTAAAAAAATACAATTTTAAAACACAAGGTCAGTTAGTAAATTATAAAAATTAAAAAAAAACGAAAAATATAACAAATTTACCCTTAAGCTAATTTGTTTCAAATTTAAGAATTGAATATAATCGATTAGAAGAAAATTAGTTTAAATAGTTTTTGTTTAACTCTTTGAACAAATTGTTACGTGTAAATAAATTATTTATTTGCTTGCATGTGTAGCATAAATTGTAGTAAAACTTAATTTATTACCAAACTCATGTTTTATTCATGGGAATTCAGTTTTTGTTTTTTTTTTTAAGAGATATAAAGTTAATGATCACCCCCACTTTTAAAGAAATTATTATAATTTGCAGCATTTTTTAATAATCGAAATAGCCTAAATTAACTGATTGTTCAAGGTGTGTGTTTGGCAAATCGAAATACATAATTTTTATTTTATTTGCCACTTAAGACTCATTAGCAAGATTTTGCTATTATTTAAACAATAAATCACTTTTTTGCAATGTTTTGCAAAATTAAGCAAAAAAAAACAAACATTAAAAGCTGTTAAAGCAAAATTAAATAAAACAACTTAATTTTATATGTCAATCATTAAAATTAATTATGATATAATATTTTTGTTGGCTCAATTTGTTAAACATTTAGATTAATTGTTAGAGAGCATAGAAAACTCAGTAAAAAACTGGTTGTATTCCATTCGACATAAGATGTATTTTTTTTATATCAAATTTGGTACATAGGTTATCCCTGACATAACTAACATCTAATTTTACCAAAAAAACACATTACTCTGCAAGTACTTTGTAATTAGTTAAGGACATTTAAGGCTTGGCATGGCTTAATATTGTGTTTCTCCTTTCTTTTATTCACAACCCCTCCTTAGGTCTTATCCGTTATAATGTTGTATTCCTCTGTAAGTTTTTTAAAAATAAAATGTCGTATTAATATACTTTTTATATTTTAATTTTACAGTTTTTACAAATTTTTATTGTACATCACTATTGTGAAAAGCTATCGGACATGGTTCTTTGTTTGTTCATTATTCAGTTTTTGAAGAAAGAATTCAATACAGTCTTTGAATACAGCAGCTAAAGAAAGTTTTAAAGCAATTCAGAAAATGTTAAAGCTTTTTTTAACAACCCATGCAAACAAGAAAACATATGCATTCTTTATCATATTGGATCTAAAAAGCATGTCGATATGTCACCCTGTCACTCACACATACTTCTAAGAAAAAAATTCAAAAATTGGAACTACATATGTATTTATATTGTTGTGATTGTTGTTGTTCTTTTTAGTCACATACTTCCAGCGGGTGTTTACGGCTTGTTAACATGATTTAAACAGCTGTGTTCAAGTTTTCCCCCTCTATTTTCAAATAAAATTCGTTGCATTTTTGGTCAAAAAGTATCCAAATCTGGGTCCTAAACCAATGCATTTATTGTATTCGTCTATGTTTGTATGTGTGTATGTGTGTGTGTAATTTATTTGGTTTTTCGGTCATTGAGCTCTTGTGTGTGCCAAAGTGTCTTTTTAAAACATTTTAGACTTGATCAAGCACAAGAACCGTTCTAAGAGATCAAAGTTGTTTTCTTGAGTTTCTTTCTTTCAATTAAACTCAACAATTTAGGCCCATAAATATTTGCTGACATGTTGCATATCAACTCATTTGCCAAAAAAAATTCAAATGGATTTATTGATTTTTTTTTTTTTCTTGGGAACGATTATTTTGTCTTATTGGTTCTGTTTATTTTTGTTGATTTTCTATGCGAAATGTTTATATGTTATTGTTCAAAAGTGTCACATTAATTTAATTTTCATGTTTTATTATTGAACTGTGAAGGTAAATAAATTTAGATACGAATATAATTTTTTTTATTTTTTAGTTTCAAGCTGTCGCATGTTGACTGAACCTTAAAAACATTCAATTTGTATATAATTGGCTTTAAAAGTGTTGTGTGGTAACTTATTTACGTAAAACGCTTGAAATAAAGTTATGATTAAGTTTAAGTTTTTAAGGAGTTGAAGATTAATTAAAGAACTACAACCAAATCGTCAAAAAAGTAAACTCTCCGTTTTTTTGATGAATACCAATTTTTAATTACTTATTTTCGTTTCGTTAATAACGTTATAAATATAGTAAAATTTCTTTTTCTTAATTTTAAATATATAATTACAATCTCCACTCCAATCTCCGTTAAAAATTGACCGATCCAACCGATTTAGGAAAGGAAAAATTTGTAAATCAAAATATGTATCAAATACCAAAAAAACACTTAGTATTCTTTAATATATTTTTATGTCGTTAAACATATTTTTTAAAAATGTTCCAGTTTTATAGAAAAACGTTTAAATTAGGATATTAATTTTGAATCGTTTTGTTTTTAAATTGAGTTTTTATGTTAATTTTGGAGATATTTTAATTTAATTTATTAATGAATTGAGATATTTTTATAAGAAGTAGACCCTACAAAAGCATCTAAACATCCAATTCTTTGTAAACATAAAAATTTTTAAATAAATTTGAAAAATTGTTTTCATCGACTGTTTATAGGGTTGGGCAAAAATATCGATATATCAATACATCGATATTTTTCAAATATCAATCGATATATTTTGTCGATATTTTACTTTGCAATATATCGATATATCAATATTTTTTCTTGCAATTTTAATATGATATTTTTGAACTCTGGTTTTGTATTTTATGTTATTAATTTAAAAAAAATTTTTCCGTCAAAGTCTTTATCAAAGAGTCTGTTATAATGCTTGTATTGACAGTTATAGCGCGTTTAACTTACATAATTTAATTTAAATACAGTTTCATAGTTGGGGTGTATTCGCCGCGGCGTTATCTTTTTTATTGTGCATAACTTGTTGTTATTAACCATGTGAAGTTGTGTGTATTAATTTTAATCCATATATGTTTTTCGCCCATATCGTTGCTAATTCCAGGACAATTAGTTTTTTTTCTTTTTAAATATCCCTAATATACATACATGTCTTACACACAAATATAATAATTTTTGTGTAAAAAAAAGTTTTTTTCTTATATCTAGTTAAATCTTTTTTTTTTTTAATTTCACGAAAGCATGTCTTACCCACAAATATATAATAATTTTTGGGTTAAAAACAATTTTTATACCCTTCACCTATGGTGATAAGAGTATATATAAGTTTGTCATTCCGTTTGTAATTTCTACAATATTCATTTGCGACGCCATAAAGTATATATTCTGAATCCTTATAGATAGCGAAGTCGATTGAGCCATGTTCGTCTGTCCGTCTGTTGAAATCAACTTCAGCACCCCAAAGTCGTACGGACACGGTATCAAATGATCAAAAATTTTCCCGAGATGCTTGATATTGAAAATCACCAAAATCCGACAATTAACGAGATTTAAGCAAAAAAAAATTTTCATTTAATATTTTTTTTTTGTGCACAAAAATGATTTGGACATGTTTTTTGAGAAATTTCACAAAAAAAAATTTTTTTGAGATATAGGCACAAAAAATTTCAAGATATAAGCAAAAAAAAATTTTTTTTTTACACAAAAACATGCCTGGTGA
>NDXZ01015543.1:0-10423 GCA_003055125.1 Paykullia maculata
TTAGCCGATTCGGCTTGAATGTGAGCAGAAAATTGTGTGCGATGTATACGTGGTTTCTAATTTTTCGTTATAGAGACGGCCGTGACTGTTTACAACTAAATAATTCAAAAGTGTGATTGAAAACATAAAAAGCAATTTAGTGGAGAATTGTGAATAAAATAAAAATTTTTTAAATGATAATAAATAATATACGGCGTTTTACAAAATCTACGTAAAACATTAATATTGTCGCCTTGTGCTTGGTAAAGTGTTGTCGACCGTAAACAATTTTAAAGCTGCCTGGTTGGAATAATGACGTTTTGACTGATTAAGAAATCTATTTACAAATAAAGTGCCCCTACCTTAAAGACGGGGCACATATAATCAGTCATACGTTATCCCTTGTCATTTTCAACTGACAGCTAAGTTGAAATACACCGTCAAGGCAAAGTACTAAACTTTGGAAACTTTCAACTTTTAACGTACGTTAAATTGTTTGACAACTATCAGCTGACTTTTTACTTTAGCCTTTTGTGTTGTGTCTGGATTTAATATCCGTTTAGAAAATATTTATTGTGTCAGCTTTTTGTCAGCTAAAAATGGTGACGGATAGCGTATAACGGACTCTATGTGCCCCGGCCTTTAGACGTTTTTAAGACTAGCTTAGACGACACGACTTTACTTGCGTTTAGTGTAAAAGAAAAAAATTCAATTCAAAATTCGATTCTAATTAAAAAAAAAAAATTATATGATTTTGTTTTTATTTTTGCTTTTTTGGTTTAGCATAAAACAGAGCAAATTGAAACAAAAAAATGTATATCTGTGTAATGGTTTTTGAAAACACCCTTAGAAATTAAGAGGCCCATACAACTGTCCAACTTTTATTATTATTTTCTCCTAATGTGGGATAGTTTTTTCAAGTGAATTTTGAAATTTAACCTGTCGTATTACTGGTGGCCTCTATTGTTTTCGGCGATTAGGAAAATCAATTATCATTTGTTTGCCAAAATAAAGTAAAAGAATACAACTTAAATGTTAAAACTATTTCTGTTTTTTATCTTTTTATTTTATATTGTTAAACTGTCACTATTAATTTTGTATGCAACATGGCGTATAAGCAACAAGTATTTACATATAATTGTATGTTTGTATATCAATTAATAAAAATTAGAAAAAGGGACTTAAGCATCAGGATGAAAGTAAAACAGACAATGTTTAGTTGTGATTAAAAAATATGTCTCTAAAAGCTTAAAAAAGACATGTTTTTGCAAAAATTTCTTCACTTTATACTTTTTTATTTAATACTTATACTGACAACCTGCAAATAGGGGTTTTAAAGAATTATTAAAAAATATAAAGAATTTTAATTGTTATATTTTAATATGTAGTACACGTTAATTATTTATTTTATTTACATATTTTATAGATTTATTATTGTTTCGAAAAAAAAAACACAATGTTTTTATCTAAATTCATGCAAATCTGATTCTTACTCTTTGCGACGCCTCTAGTTTGATTCAATTAATTATCACTAAAAGAAAACCGAATAGTAATAAATTAAAACGCCAGCAATTTATTTTTAACTTAACATTTTTATGTGCGTTTTAATATACATATATTTAAATTTAAACTTAATGTAAAAATTCTTATAAATTTGATATAGTTTATTGCTTTTCAAATATTTATTTATTTTTATTTTTTGTAGTAAAATGTTTGCCAATTTTATTTTTATTTTTAAATTATTTACAAATTACAATACAGACGATTTTAATTATCGCATTTCATTTAAATGTACATACATATGTATGTATGAATGTATGTACATATATCTGCATGTAAATTATTTGTAAATATTTTTTTGTTTTCTTTTTACATTAATCTGGCAGCACTGTTAACTGTGCTATTAATTTAACAAAAACAAAATTATTTATAATAAAAAGCAAAATATACAAAAATCTTTGAACACATTAGAAATTTGTTGTTTTTAATTTTGAAAAAATCTTTTACTTTAATTGTTGTTTTTTTATTTAAATATTTAAAAAATATTTATATATTTTTTTTAACTTTGTTATTATCTAATAGAGGCCAATAGAGCTTTAGCAGACAAATGTTTAAGCAGTTTATTCAAAGACATATTAAAACATTATTAAATAAACATTAATTTTTGTTTATTTAAACAAAAATCTTTAAATTAACTGAAATAATACGTAAAAGTTATGTATTTATGTACATTTGGATAATAAATGACAGCATCAGATGAATTATTTTTTATTTTTCTTTTATGACGTTGAAAGTCATTGGAAATACTTTTAATGTAAACTTACCGCCTTATTTATAATAAATTTTAAAATTTATTAAATATTTACAAAATGGATTTTGTATAAATAAAATTTGTTTTATAAACCTTTAACGAATTTCAAAAATTTATTATGAATAAAACCGTTATTATTTTCAATATTAAAGAAATTTCAGAATTTATTAAAAAACAGTTTAAATGTTTTGAATTTTTCTCTTTTGAAAAATATTAAAAATCTTTTTTCTGTAATTTTTAATTGCAAATGTATTGTATTCGTTGAGTTGTGTTGCATGTGTGTGAATGAAAAAAATATCCCAGCTGGCCAAATCGCCGTAGACAACAATGCCTTTAACGATTTATGTAGGACATTTTGGATTAGTGCTCTGTCAGTTAAGTATCTAAAACGACAAAGTAAAAGATATTCTTTTTTACGACATGACCGGCTAGAACTTAAATATTAACTTACATCTAATATAATCTATTAACGATAGCATTAGCGATATAGTCTTTAATGCTATCTAAGACTTATGTATATATGTAAGTATATACTTAATGACAAGATCATTTACAATGTTAATTTTGTTAACGAAAATTTGGGCGACTTAGGGCGATATTTGATAACCGTTTGCTATTTAATAAAAACTTGTAAGTTAAATCGATGACAATCACATTCAACACTGATAGTAAAGATCAACAAATGGAAAATTTATTTTTAAGGAATTAATATGGTTGAATTTTCTGGTAGTAACTTTGTTAACCCTAAGCAAAGCAGGATCGTCTGTCTTTAAGTAAACGATTTTCGCAACGTTTACATATTTTTCTGGCTCTTTCCTCAGATGTCCTTAAGGGTTAAGCATAGTCGCACATCAATGCTTGATGATGTTTTGAACATTTGGCCAACTGGGCATTCAAATATCTAATTTACATGGTACAACCAAAGTGTTTCAAGGTAAATGCAAAATACAAAATAATATATTTATGTATATATGTATATTCACCTCCCTGATTTCAAAATAAATTCCTATTTCTTAAGCAGCTCTATTTATTGAGATATAGCGGGAAGCTTTTATTTTTAAGAGAAATTCAAAAGGCTATATTCTATAGGGTACAACAATTAAACGGAGCTATGATATTATTTTACTGATTACTTTTCTTTGTGTCCTCTTAAATTGGTGTTAATTTTTTCTTATTCTTTTTTTTTAAATACATACTTACATAAGTATATAAAATAAACTTAAAATATAAAACATATTTTCCACAAATTTTATTTGTACAACTTTTAGAAACACATTGGCCCCTAATCATAGTCATAAAAAAAGTATACTTTAAGAATTGTAAAGTATACTTTTGTTTGAAGTATGCTTTTTGTATACTATAGAAGAGTTAAAATATTCTTTTAACGTAAAAGTCCTTTTTAAACTTAAAAATAGCTTAAGCTGTTTTTTTAACTTACCTAAAAACACAGTAGTTTTTCGCAAAATACAGCACCCCACATTGCTGCCCTAATATTTTTTTATAATAAATTTTTTTGTTGTTTTTTTTTTAACTAAATATATTTTTAAAAGTTTTTTGGCATTTCTGATATCTTCTTTTATGTTTCATTCGTCAAAATTATACAAAATCAGGCGATCAAAATTCCCACTTGCTCATATTTTGTTACAATTTGTATGAAAACATTTTACGGTTTGATGTCTTAATTTATGGTTTAATTTAAAACATACTTTATTTTTGCCTACAACAGCAAAATAGTTAACAAAAGGTTTTTAATTTATAGTCGTTTTAAAAAAGAACCGACTTTATTTCATAACTATGAATACGGGCAATTTTTTTTTACTTTTTAAACAAAAAAGTGCCCCAAATTTTTTAAAATAGCTTTTTTACTTGAAAAATACTTAAACAAATTGTGAAAATTCATGTTAACAAACAATAATCTGAATTTTAGTGTTTTGAGTGCTTAATGGGTTATTATCATCAAACTGAAAACGTTTATGAATTATGGTCAAGTTTCGACCACTAGTTATAAATAAAATTGTTGGTTTTATCAAGATATTAAAATAATTAGAGAGATGCGGCACAGTCAAACATGCACATATCTAATCTATATGTACATATGTGTGTGTGTGTGTGTGTGTATGTATATGATTCTTCTAGAGTGTAGGACACTACTAATTAGTGGTCAGCTGCCAAAATATTCTAAATGTTACAAAACATTACAAGACCTACCACAATTTTCATTTAATTACAAAACATTAAATTCATATGTACGTACGTATGAACGTACGTATGTATGTATGTACAAATTATTTAAATATATATTTACAGTGAGTGGAATGACTTGTAATTAATTATGTTAATTTTCCTGAAATCATTTCGAATTTTGTGTGCAATATTTTTTCTTTTGAAAAAATGTGTTAAAATATAAACAAATTTTTTTTTAGTTCTAAAACTTTTATATGTATTTATGTATCTATTTGTATAGAGAAGTAAACAAGATATTGATTCATAGCATATTTAAATCTATTTAGAGATATGTTTGTACATATCGCACACCCAGTTCAAAAGTGACACAACTCAACAATTTTTAATTTTTTAGAAATCGAAATAAATTGTTTTTGACGTAATTAAAAATAGTTAAAAACAAAAACGTTGGACCATTGAATTCGAATTAGACTATTTAGCACTTAGCGTAGGGATCTATTACCATCATATTTTCTGACACAACTAAAAATAAGTCACTTTTATGAATTGCAAGTTTATACCAAGTGAAACATAAAGAAAGACATAACTGTTTTTTAGCAACAGTTTACAACAAAAAAATACACTGATATATTTCTTATAGATAAACAAGTGCACAGTTAAGGCATATAAACTCGAAAAATGAAAATTTTGAGTTGTGTCACTTTTGAACTGGGTGCGCGATATGTTTGTATGTATGTATTTGACGTTTGCAATTCTTCCACATCTTATTATTAAATTTGTGTTTTATTTATATATTTGGTGAATAGATGTTTTTAGAGTAATTTTTATCATATTATTTTTTTTGCACACTGTGGGTGTTAATAATTTAAAAAAAAAAATGTTTAATATAAAATAGGTAAAATAGAAAAAATTTAGTGATGTGTTCAGTATGTATATATGCTTATCATCCTTAAAAATGTGGGCGAATTGGCTGGCCAAAACATTAACGTCCGAAAAATGTATCATACAATATTTGCTTCAATACAACTTTCTCTATTTTCCTGCAATTTACAAAATATCACAAAAGGTTATTTAAAAACTATTGAAATTTAATTTCAGGAAATTTCGAAAAGATACAACGACGAAAAAACTTTAAGTGAACATCTTAAATTACCCATACAACGAATAAACGATTATCAACTTTTATTAAAGGTTTGTATTCAATTCTATTATGTATTTTTTTGTTTTTTTTTTAGAAATATTTGTGTTATACAATATTAATGTCAATTATACAAAATATGTAAACAAAGATTCCACTAAAGTGATAAGAAAGGAAATACAGATGGATGTAGTTTGTGAGCGATAAATATCAATATTATTATTTATCCTATTTGGGCAATTTACATAATTCTAATTAAATGCAAAAGTAATATTTCTTGAAAAAAAAGTATTAAAATTGATGGTTTCACATTACCTAACGACATCTTTTACTTTGTAAGATAATCGGGGTTGTCATAAAATGAATTTTATTAGCAAAAAGATTCCATGGCAAGCGTAGTATGCAGATGTTGTTTTACACCATTAATTGCCAATCTTTTATCCTTTAACTAAGGATGTGTAGTTTAAATCGGGTTTTTACAAATTTTCACACTAAATAAAATATTAAACTTTCTAATCACTTAAGTGGAAATTTAACCTTATTGGAAAAATAACAAACATACTTGGTACAATATTGAAATATCCTATACATTTATGCAAAAATACTTTTAGTACAAAAACTAAAGAAGAAATACTTTAAACGACCCCTACCCATAACAATCTACAAAAATAAATATTTCCTTATCATTCAATGTAATATTCTTTTGCACAATTCAATAAACTCAATAAAAAACGTTTATAGATTTTAATAATAAAAGAAAAAAGCACGCAGACTCAAGCACACACTTAAGGTAGTTAAAATACGCTTAAAGCTTAAGACACTTAAAAAAATCGCACTTTATTTTTAAGTTTTGTTTTTTGAAATGTATTGTTTACTTAAAGTTACACTGAAAAAATATATTTTACACTGGCCACAAAACGCGGCAACACACTAAACTTTTAACTTTTATGAAAAATGCTTACACCTACAAACACACACACACACACACGCACACTGCAATCATCGTTTTAGTTGAGCAGAATCACTTAAGAAGAATATTTAATTTTACCATTTTTACATCTATCCAAATGATGGCTTTTGTTTTTCTTCTCACATTTTAATACGAACATAATTTCGCAACAAACACCACAAACAAACAAACAAACATACAAACAAACAAACAAAAAACGAAAGAAAACCGTCAAAAAAGAAAACTTTGTTTTATTTCACAGGATTTGCTTAAATTCTCACTGAGCTTAAAAGAAAACATTAAAGATATCCAAAAGGCTTTAGAGTTAATGCTTAGTGTTCCTAGTCGAGCCTATGATAATACATTCTTAAATAGCATTGAGGGTTACCGAGGTAATATAAGTAAAATTGGACGGCTCCTTTTGCACGAATGGTGGACAGTAATCGATAAGGAGGGAAAGACGCACGAACGTTATTTGTTTCTATTTAAATCGCGAATACTAATCTGTAAGGTGCGCAAGATAGCAGAAAAACGTTCCATATTTGTACTGCAGGAGATTATAAAATTACCCGACTGTGTCGTAGAGAAGGACACGGCAAACAGCCTTATCAAGTTTACGGCGAAATCGAATGCCAAAGATGCTCAGCATTTGCCCATATGCCTAAAGCCACATGGTGACAATAAGGATTTAATAAATAAGTGGTATACGGAAATATGTACTCATACAGATAAAGAAGTGACATTACAGGAACATAAGGCGGACGACTTGCGCATAGATTCATCACAAATCTTGCAGGAGACTACTTTGAATTTGCCACAAAAGGCCGAGGCCTTTAATCCGGACTCTAGTGTCAAGGCTTCTGATGTAGCTAAGGATTATTTCCTGACGAAAGAAGAAAAGGAACGTTATCAGGCTGAATACCAGGAACTATTACGTTTGGAACAGGAATCCATAGAACGTTACAATAAAACCAAATTAGAAAGTAATCAGACGGTGCAAAAGTCGTCAATATCAAACAAAGAAACAAATCATCATTCGGAAACGCAGCAAAGAACAGAAATTATATCAAAGGTATCTCATATAGCAGATGGTGTTGACCAAAAGATATCGACACAAACTCAATCAGTGGAACAGCAGGAAAGAGTTGTGGTGAAAAACAAAAATATTGTCGAAGCGCAAAA
Organism: Paykullia maculata; assembly: GCA_003055125.1. Taxonomy (NCBI): domain Eukaryota; kingdom Metazoa; phylum Arthropoda; class Insecta; order Diptera; family Rhinophoridae; genus Paykullia; species Paykullia maculata. The sequence continues at coordinate 7,744 of NDXZ01015543.1, forward strand.
ATCAACAAACGTAAGTTTTTCCCAGGAAACAAAGACCGAAGCTGTAAACAATAAAACTGTAACACGAAAAACTGATATACAGAAGAGTGCAACACAAAACAGCACAGCAGAAGCTGCTGTTCATGTTAAAGCAGCAAAAGAAGAGCCAAAACAACAATCCATACCTGAACCCAAAATAGCAGCAACAGAGCCTTCAAGAGAACCTAAGAAAGACTTTACAAAACCGCAGGAGAGGGGTTCTCCCAAGCCCCCAAAAGAAATTGCCAAACCAATACCTGAGGAACAAAAGGTGGTAGCTCAGCAAATATCTACCGTTAGGCAAGTGCAAAAAGAGGAGCATATAGAATCGTCTTGTATTGAACAACTTAGAAAAAATATATCAGAAACTGCCACTAACATTACAACAGAGACTAAGAACTTACCACCCTCTTGTCCAGTTGAAGAAATTGACGATAATCTTGGTAAGAATATCACGCTTATAAATGAACTAAATGCATCCCATGCTTTAACGCCTGAACCTTTGCCAGTTCCGCAAATCACAGTTACACATGATATTGTACCCAAAATACACAAACCCATTCAGCTTAAAGACATTGTTGGCTATCAGGAGTCCATTAGGCAAGTGGCTGGAGCTGAGCAAAATTCCGGTGGATCTGGTGGCCAACAAAATGTCTATAACATCTCAGATAGTGCTTCGCTTATGCAATGGAATAACCGTCTTTACACAATACAAATGGGTCGCGATGGCTTCGGTAATGGTTCGGAGCCCCCTCAGCCTCCAATGCCGCCCCATTCTGTACGCATGCCTGGTTTCTTTCAGCCACTTCCGCGCATTTCATATGAAACATCTATTGAAATTCTAATAGTTAAAGCTTCTCCTCCTTCACCACCCCCACCCATTACGCTGATACCTCGCGTTGTTGTGCGCAACGAAGCCCTAGAAACGAAATCACAAAATTTTCTGGAGGGTATTTATGAAACGGACAGTTTTGACACATCCTTGCGTACGGCAAAAAAGAAAATCAGATCTATTAAATCGACAGTCTTGAAATCGAAGGATTCCACCAAGTACGCCGTTGACACTGTTAAAAAAGCATCGGCCCGTGATTTTTTGCACATTTTTACCCCGCCCATTAAGCAGAAAAGACCCATTTATGAGATTGTTGAAGAACCTTCTAGATTAAGTGATATCGAAGACGATTTTTCTGAATCGATATACGGCGATCTGCAATCAGAAGTGAGGGAACGCAGTGTTGCTCGTACCGAGGATCATATGTCGGTGACATCCAGAAGACATTACGACAGTAAGAACAAATATTTCAATGTTTCATCCCTGTTTTAAAGTTCGATCGTGTTGACTGTTTTTTCTCTCTATGTTTTCCACACATAACGTAAATATTTGTAATGTTGCCAAAAGAAAATAATTTCTAAAACTTTTGTATAGAGTTCTGGCAACTTTGGTTAAAAATTCATTGTCCGTAGATTTAGTGGCTCTTCCTTCCTCTTTCCCCTTATCCATGTCTCGTAACCATTTATTGTAGTTAGTTTCTAATACCAATATGTAGCTGTATTTCGAGATCGTGTATTAAAAATGTTGTTTGCTTTAAAAAGTCAATCCTTTTTCGTACAGATGTATGTTTGTTTTGAAATTTCTCTTAAAAAAATATTTATGTAATTTTAGTTATTTATTAAAATTTTCTCTTTATTTTTCTTAATTTTTTTTTTCATCTTTATTTATTTATCTACATCTAAATACTTTTGGGTAAATTTTGAATCTTGCCATCAACCACCATAAACACCGCCACCCACAACCATGACACAATTATCATGCACACTGCTATATCATGGCATGTTTAAATGTTTTTTTTACGCAAAATTTGGCTTTTGCTGACGTTGAATTGCTTTAAATGAAAATTGCAATTGTGAAAACGCTTGGTTGCCTTTGGGAAATCGGTAGGCAGTAGAGCACGTGATTTCTCGAGAGGCACCTCGTATGATAGTATAGCTGAAGTAGATGCACTTAAACCGCCTAGAAATGTTTTAGTTGGCAGCACTAGTACACTACTACGACCTGACAGTTACTTAGAAGATCGTTCTTACTCCCGTCAATCAATAGCATCCGTTAGAACTCTTGGAGCACGCTCTACCACATCCCTAATGGAGGGCCGTGCGCATAAATCGATAGAAAAGCCTATCGTAATAAAAATGCTTAGATGTGCGCAGGTGCAATGTAAGTGGTTTGCAAAATAAAATACTAACAAAGAAACAATTAAAAAAAAAACACAAATAAATGTGAAGAACCTAATAAATATTTAAAGAAACAAAATATTTATGAACGTTTAAGTCTGTATACGAGTGTCGTCTCTGTGTTGTCAAATTAGATGGTTTCATTTAAATAACTTTTTCTTATTTGACCCAACAATTTTTTAGCTGGTGAACCTGCGCATTTTGAAATACAATATAAAGAAAAACCTGGTTTGGTTGTTTGGTTAAAAGACAACAAACCATTGGATGACGTGTTAGCCGATCGCATTACTCAAACAGAAGCAGCGATGAGTTCTTATCGCTTGGATATTAAAAATTGCAGTGAACGTGATACTGGCGCGTATACAGCTAAAGCAACAACTGGTGCTGAGGTCACCACATGCACTGCTCAGCTTGCAGTTGGTCAATGTAAATA
>NDXZ01015543.1:12475-30802 GCA_003055125.1 Paykullia maculata
CATAAGTGTAGAGTGGTTACACAAAGGAAAATTTGAAATTTTCAATCGGGGCAAACCAATCAAGAACTTTTATTGGCAAAATTTCAGCTTAATAGGGTTAATGTTATTAGGTTCCCTAAAGGATTTTATTTGGAGAAGATCGAGATTTTTTATAAAATAATTTCAGTTTTTAATCATTTAGTAGTGGGATTTTAAAGGGACTTTCATTAAGATTTTCTCCTTGAATTGAATTGTAAGGTATTTATGTATGTATGTATTTTAAAAATGAAATAAGCCATATTTCATTAAGTTTTATTTTCTTTAGAAATTCGGAAAATCAAAAAAATATTTATGTATTTGAAATTTTCCATATTGCTTTGTTTGTTTGAAAAAGCTTTACAAGTCACACAGCTTCACACAGCTTTATTAAAAACTAGAATTTGACTACGATTACGTCTGCATTCTTGACGTTTTGCGCTCGTACTGCGGCAACAACTGAACAAAAAATAGTTACGATGGTCAATGGTAAGACTGTTTGCCTTATTGAAATACAAAGATCCAAGCAAACAAACATCGAAACATATAAACTTTCACACTTATATTATATTTGTAGGATGGCTCTCTAACTCTCGAAAATGCTTTTATATTCTTGATTTTTAAAGAATTTTTTTTAATAATATTGTGCTGACAAAACTTAAACCCAGATGTTCTTGAATTTTATTGTAGGGAAATGTATTTGTGGAACAGGCCAAATTCTATTAATTCTAATATGAATAAAAAATATTAATAAAATCAAATTTCATCAACAAAATCTGCTATCAAAAAAGAATATTCAATTTTATAACCTCTTAAAAAATTTGAAAGGGGGAGTTTTAATTGTCAAGCCAAACTTAGTATTCTGTAATCCATCTGCATAGTGCAAGAAGCTCTTGGAAAATGTTTTAGATACAAACGCTGGGAAAAATATAATTTAATATTTTTACTTTAGACTGAGTTTGTAAAAAATATGAATGAATAAATGATTAATATTAAGTTGATCTTAATAGGTAAACCTAAAATAAAAAAACAATTAAAGGATATTGAACTGGAAGAGGGTAAAACATTGACCCTTGAAACTGATATTTATTCGGAACCGGAAGCTACTGTGAAATGGTTTAAAAATGATCAGGAGTGTTCGGCAGATGCTCGCTTGAAAATTCATCACGACTCCAAACGCTATGAGGAATACAGCATGACTTTGAATCTATGTACACCCAAAGATAGTGGCACCTATGAAGTCAGAGCTAAGAATTTGGTTGGAGAAAGTGTCTCTAAATGTCAAGTTAATATTTTAAGTAAGTAAAAAGAAGCATCTAGCAAGTTACTTATTTGATGTGGTTTTCATCCATATACAGCTGAGCCTGAAATTGATCATGTGGACATCTTTGAAAAACATAGTTTCGAATCAGTTCCTTTGAAATATGAGGTCATTTCTCATGGCATACCAAAGCCCGATGCTATTTGGTATAAGGATGGCAAGGAAATAAAGCCTGATGAAAATACCGCCCTTATTGTGGATGGAGTAGGTTTTCTAAGAATTATTATAATAAAATTTTACCTGTAAATTAAAAAATGTATATTTTTTTCTGCTTACTTAAATAGCAAAAGTATCGTTTGGAAAAGAAATATCTAAAATTAGAGGATGCTGGCACATATAAGGTGGTCATCAAGAACAAAGTTGGCGAAAAGACACACCAAGGTGTTTTGTCATTGTCGGGTAAGTTAAAATTTGTTGTTATATTTTAATAAACTTAGTAGTAGTCAAATCATATGATAATTCAACAGGAATCGCTGAATATCGCAAACCAATTGTTAAGAAGGGTCTCTCCGATATAAGTACTTACAAGGGCAAACCTTTATCTTTGCCTGTTGTATTTACCGCTGATCCAGAGCCTAAAATCGTTTGGCTTAAGGATGGCAAGCCCATACAGAGCAACGATCATGTTAAGTTAAGTGTGGTAAAGAAGGATTTGGAACATGGTTTAGTGGAATATGCTTGCACTTTAGATATTGATAAAAGTAAGAGCACCTAAAATAATCCTTAGCCGGTATTTTGATTTCTTTTGCTGACGATTTATTTTTGTTTTTAGCTGAACATGCTGATAATGGCCGGTATGAATTACAAATTGAAAATCAATTTGGGCAAGCAGCTGTTAGCTGCTTTGCTGATGTTTTGTCTAAGCCCGAAATTATTGGTCTTAAAGATCAGGGTTGTATGCCCGGTCAAACGGTTTGCTTTGATGTGGCAGTTGAAGCAAATCCAAAACCGAAGGTTACCTGGAGTCGTGGCAATGAGAATTTGTGCAACAACGAAAATTGTGAAGTTATAGCCGATGTTGAGGCTGAGAAATATAGACTGGTATTTCAAACAGTAGGCGCTGCAGATGGTGGCACATATACTTTGACTGCTATCAACAATGAAGGCACCACTACCCAAGACTTTAAACTAAATGTCCATGGTATGTTAAGGATTTTTTAGAAAATTTGAATTTTAAATAATCTCCTTTGATTTTAGTGGAGACGCCAACTTTTATAACTCCGCCTGAAGATCAAGTGATCCACGATTATCATCCTGTTATAAACAACGTTTTGGTTCATGGTATTCCTTTGCCCAAGGTTGAATGGCTTAAAGATGGAAAACCTATTGATATCGAGGCCACTGATAAGACAACTGGTGAAAAAATATATCGAGTAGCTCACAATGTGGTTGCCAACGATCAAATTGCCAGTGAATTGGAAATTTTACATTTTCGTTTAAATGATATCGCCAAGGTAAGACAGGGCAGAATTTGTTGCAATACTATAATACATTTAATACTCTTTTTTTGATTTGTTCATAAACAGTACACAGCCGTTGGTGTTAACGATGTTGGCAAGACTGAAGCTCCTTTTAAACTCACCATGATGGCTTTGTCTCCTACTTTTGTTAAGAATTTAGAACCAACTCAGGAGGTAATTGAAAAAAAACCGCTATCTCTCCAGTGTGTGATTGATGGCAGTCCGTTGCCTGTAGTTCAATGGTTTAAGGATAATGAAGAGGTCAAACCTTCTGAACAGTAAGACTTTTTAAAATTATGGGTCATCCTTACATTTTCCTAATTCAAAATTTTAAATTCAGTATTAAAATCACCACAACTCCCCAGGGTCTTATTAAGCTGGAGATTGAAGAGTGTAAGCCCAATGATTCTGGTGCCTATAAGTTGGCTGTTACCAATGAACATGGCAAGAAGGTGGCCTTGTGTGCTGTTGCTGTTAATCGTAAGTTTTTTTTAAGAGGAGTTTATTCTATACAATGTTAAAATATGTTTTTTTTGTGTTTTGCAGCCAAACCTTTGGAACCAACATTCGTTAAGCCTATTGGTGATCAAAAGATTACCGTAGGAGAACCTTTGAAACTGGAAGCTGTTGTCAATGGTTTCCCCGCTCCCGAAATTAAATGGTTTAAGAATGAAGTTCTTCTCCGACCCAGTGAAGCAATTAATTTCATAAATAATCCTAATGGTCAAATTGGTATTGCGTAAGTTAATTTTGCTGTTTTTTTTTATTATTTATCCTTTTTAATATATTTTTCTAAAGCATTGATTGCTGTACTCCACATGATGCTGGTATCTACAAGTGTGTTATTAGCAATCCTGGTGGTGAAATTAAGGGCGTGGCCAAAATTCAAGTGGTACCAAAAGAAACTAAACCAGAATTTGTTGCTGAGCTGCAAGATGCTAAGAGTATTGAAGGTTTCCCAGTTAAAATGGATGTAAAAATTGTGGCCAACCCTTTGCCTGAAGTTAAATGGTTCCACAATGGGCAGGAATTATTGCCACAAAATAAAAATTGTGCCTTAGTACAAAATCCCGATAATATTTATAGTATGATAATTGAAAAACCAACACCATCTGATTCGGGTCTCTATGAAGTTATTGCTAGCAACGATAAGGGTTCAGCTGCTTCCAAGGCAAAGCTTTATGTAGCACCAGCAACCGATGAAAATGCTGCCGAAGAAGCACCCAGCTTTGTATCTTCGTTGCGAGATGTTAGCGGTGATGAGGGTGGACAACTTGTATTATCAGCACCATTCGTTGGCAATCCAATGCCCGAGACCATTTGGAGCAAAGATGGTGCACAGCTAACACACGACGATCGTACTTTGATGACTTGCGACGGCAAACACGTTGGCCTGATTATCAACCCGGCCGAGACTTCAGACTCTGGTGTCTACGCATGCTTGCTGGCCAATCCCCTGGGTGAAGACACTTCCAAGTGCAGTGTCAACGTTAGTAAAATCTATAAGAAACCCATTTTCACTCAAAAGATCACGGACCAACAACAAGTGTATGGTGGTGATGCTAAGATATCTGCATCTGTGTCTGGTGTACCCTATCCCGATTTACAATGGTACTTCAATGACAAACCCATTGAAGATGGCGATAAGTACTATACGAAAAATGACGGTGATCATCACACTCTAACGGTACGCGACTGTGGAGATGTCGACAAGGGCATCTACAAATGTATTGCCACCAACAGGGAAGGCAAGGATATTACCCAAGGGCGTTTGGATATTGTTACAGAAATGTAAGTAAAATGTTTTTCCATATGTTAAAGACGTTTAAAAACCAAATTTTCTCGTATAGCAAAAAACATATTCGCTCTGAGCCACCGGTATTTCTTAAGAAAATTGGTGATTGTGATATTTATGCTGGTATGGCGGCCAAATTTACTGCAATGGCTACTGGTTATCCCAAACCGGAGGTTGAATGGTTTAAGAATGGCCAAAAACTTTTCCCCACCGATAAGATTCATATGGAAGTTGAGGCAAACGGTTTAATGCGTTTGTCCATTAAGGATGTGGATGAAACTGATGTAGGTCGTTATAGCTGCCGTATATTTAATCCTCATGGCGATGACCAGTGTGAAGCTGAATTGCTATTCGATAGTAAGTTTATTGAATGAATGTTTTAAATTAAGAAAGTATTAAACAAAAAATGTTAAAAATTTTCAGCCATTGACGGTCTTTCTCAGGCTCCTTTGGGAGATCAATATAGTGACTACAAAAAATATAAGCATACCGGTGCTCCAAATCCACTCTCTGAACCTCCTTATATTTTAAAGATGACCGATCGGAATTTACATTTAGGCTGGAAGCCTTCAGTGCCTTCAATGCCTCGCTATCCAGTTACCTATCAAGTCGAAATGATGGATCTGCCCGAAGGAGAATGGCGCACAATTCGAACTGGTATTCGCAATTGTTCCTGCAACATCAAGGACTTGGAACCGTTTAGAGATTATAGATTTAGAGTCCGTGTAGACAACAAATTTGGTGTTAGTGATCCTAGTCCTTATATTCAAACCTATAGGTAAGATTTATTTAATTTACTACGTAAGAATTTAAGTTTTTATTGTTTTTTCTTATAATTCTTAATTTAGATCTAAATTGGTTCCTGACCCACCCAAGACATATACTTATTTGGCTCCTGGTATAGATTTCAGGCCAGAAACTTCACCCTACTTTCCTAAAGACTTTGATATTGAATGCCCTCCACACGATGGCATGGCCCAAGCTCCTCAGTAAGTTATTGCTGGTAAAGGAACTTCTTTTTAATCTGGCTGTTAATTTTCCATTTTTATTTCCAGATTTTTGCGACGAGAAAAAGATATAACGTATGGTGTAAAGGGTCATAATACCGAGCTGATGTGGTTTGTATATGGTTACCCTAAGCCCAGGATGACCTATTACTTTGACGATATGCTAATTGAACCAGGCGGTAGATTCGATTTCAGTTACACTCGGAACGGTCAAGCCACCTTATTTATCAACAAGTGGGTTTTAATATTTATTTAATTAAAAAAAAACATTTTAATTTAATCCTTTGTCCCGCTCTATAATAGAATGTTGGACCGAGATGTAGGCTGGTATGAGGCTGTGGCTACCAATGAACATGGTGAAGTTAGACAACGTGTAAGACTAGACATTGCAGAATATCCACGCTTTACTAAGCGCCCTGATGAAACCTTTGTCATGGCCCGTAAAAATGGTCGCATCGAGGCTCATGTTGTAGGTGTACCGATGCCAGAGATCCGTTGGTATAAGGACTGGCAACCTTTGGCTGACACCACACGTATTAAGTTGCGTCATATTGAGCCTAATGTTTACATTTTGTCCCTCAGTGACAGCATCATTAAAGATGCTGGCCTCTATTCTATTAGTGCCCGCAATGTGGCCGGATCGGTTAGTTCATCGGTCATGGTCCATATTGAGGATAATGAAGATCAATACATATACAAGACTTATGGCAGACATCCTTATGTGCGCACTAAGCAGTTCCGTTACGAAGACAAATATGATTTCGGAGATGAATTGGGTCGTGGTACTCAAGGTATTACTTATCATGCGGTAGAACGTTTTACTGGCGACAGTTATGCTGGCAAAGTTATGTACGGCAAGCCAGAGATCAGACCCTTCATGCTTAACGAAATGGAAATGATGAACATTATGAACCATAGAAATTTGATACGTTTGCATGATGCCTATGACACTGAGCGCAATGTTACTTTAATGTTGGAGTTGGCAGCTGGTGGTGAACTGGTCAGGGATAACTTATTGAGGAGAGATTACTTTAGAGAACGGGATATTGCCATCTATATGCGTCAAGTCTTGTGGGGCTTGGAACATTTGCACGATACCGGTTTGGGTCACATGGGTTTGACGGTAATTTTTTTTTAATTTCTTTATTCTATATTCGACTTTTTAATCTAATAAAGAAACCCTTTTCAGATCAAAGATCTTTTGATTTCTGTTGTGGGTGGTGATTTCTTGAAAATCTCCGATTTTGGTTTGACACGCCGCATTCATATCCATAATTTGACTACTCTTGACTATGGTATGCCCGAATATGTATCACCCGAAGTGGTAAACAAAGAGGGTGTTAGTTTTTCTCATGATATGTGGACTGTAGGCATCATTACGTATGTTTTAATTTCCGGTTATAATCCATTCCGTGGCGCTAATGACCGCGAAACCTTGCAAAGAATTAAAGAAGGTCATTGGGACTTTAGCGATTCCATTTGGACTCATATCAGCGATGAAGGTCGTGATTTTATTAGACGCCTGTTGGTTTACAGTCCCGAAGAGCGCATGGATGTAAAAACAGCCTTAAGGCATCCTTGGTTCTTTATGTTGGACAGACGTATGTCTGAGGATGAATATCGTATTAGTACTGATCATTTGAGAAACTATTACAATGACTTTAGAGATTGGTATGCCAATGCTTCTTGCAAACATTACTTCAGACGCAGACGTTTGAGCGGTTGTTGGACTCATCCTTCGAAAATGGTTTATCCACCTGGCTTGGTATATACTCCTGAGCCTACACCAGAGCCCATACCAGAACCAAGAATTCGCAGCAAGAAAGCTGAAACCTACTCAAAATACTTACATCCGGATTACGAACTTGGTATTATACAGTCCGAAAGCCAGTAAGTATTTGTAGATCGTTTATTGTTTTCTCACTTGACTAAACTTATATTATAATTTTTTGTAGTTATCAATATGGCCCTGATACTTATCTACTGCAATTGCGTGATGTAAATTTCCCTGTACGTTTGCGTGAATACATGAAAGTGGCCCATAGAAGATCGCCTTCATTTGCCATGAACGAAAGCGTGGATTGGTCTTTGCCAATTATTCGCGAACGTCGTCGTTTCACCGATATTATGGACGAGGAAATTGACGATGAACGTACTCGCAGCCGAATCAGCATGTACACTGCTCAGGACTCTTGTACCATTCGCAGATTGCGTACTGAGTTGGGCCCTCGTTTGGATGAATACACCGAAGCAGAGGCTATGATTGAGTGTAGACGCGACGGTTATCCTCCATTCTTTAGAGAAAAACCTCAGGCATTGGCCATTACTGAAGGACAACCAGCTCATATTCATTGTTTTTCTGTTGGAGATCCCAAACCCTGTATTCAATGGTTTAAAAATGATATGGTTTTGAATGAGGGAAATCGAATTAAATTTCACACTGATGAAGACGGCCGCTCTATTTTGCGTTTTGAACCTGCCATGCAATTTGATGTCGGTGTTTACAAGGCTGTTGCTCGCAACAAAGTGGGCCAAACTGTAGCCAGATGTCGTGTAGTTATAGCTACCTTGCCTGATGCTCCTGACTCTCCGGAAATTTCGGCTGTAAGTGGCTCTGAAATCTTGTTGCGCTGGAAACAACCACGTGACGATGGTCACACTTCAGTGCTGTGTTACAGCTTGGAATACAAACGGTTGCATGATGATGCCTGGATTAACATTGCTGACAATATTGATCACGAATTTTACTTGGTACATGATCTACAATCAAATACCCAATATCAATTTAGATTAGCTTCAAGAAACCGCATTGGTTGGAGTGATATGGGTATTCCAATTACTGGTGCCACCAGTGGCACAGATGCATCTAAGATTCATATTACCAAAGCCATGAAACATATGCAACAACTTACCGAAAATGGTCATATTGTGCTGCCCGAAGAGGAACGTGTTCACACTGATTACCATTGCGAACGTGAACCACCAAACTGGGTTACCGATCATTCGGTCAATGAAAAATATAGTTTCATTTCGGAAATTGCTCGTGGAGAATTCAGTACTATTGTGAAAGGTATTCAAAAATCATCCGATGCTGTTGTAGTGGCCAAAATCTTCGAAGTCAGCGAAGAGAATGAGGAGGATGTTGTGGCAGAATTTGATAATTTCAAGACATTAAGACATGAACGTATTCCTGCCTTGTTTGCCGCCTACAAACCCCTTAATATTCCAATTGCTATTTTTATTATGGAGAAGCTACAGGGGGCTGATGTTTTAACGTATTTCAGCAGTCGTCACCAGTATACCGAACAAATGGTTGCCACAGTTATCGTTCAGCTCTTAGATGCTCTACAATATTTGCACTGGCGAGGTTTTTGCCATTTAAATATTCAACCAGACAATGTGGTTATGGCCTCCGTTCGATCCATACAAATTAAATTAATTGATTTCGGTAGCACCAAGAAGGTAAATAAATTGGGTGTACAAGTAAAACCATGTGGCATGTTAGATTTCCAAGCTCCCGAAATGGTTATGGAAGAGCCGGTATTCCCACAATCAGATATTTGGTCCGTAGGCGTTTTAGCCTACTTGTTGCTGTCTGGAACAAGTCCTTTCCGTGGTGCCAATGAATATGAAACCAAACAAAATATAACCTACGTACGTTATAGATTTGAGAATTTATTCAAGGAAGTAACCCCCGAAGCTACGCGATTTATAATGTTCTTGTTCAAACGTCATCCACAGTAAGTTGGCTTATTATCATTGTAACAATTGAAGAATAACTAATTAATATTTTTTCTAACAAATAATAGAAAACGTCCTTACACCGAAGACTGTCAAGAACATAGATGGCTAATGGCTTCCGATTATATGGTTAAGAAACGTGAAAGAGCTCACTTCTTAGGCAATCGTCTTAAGGTAATTTCTGATTTTAATTTTAAATTTTAACAGTTAAATTAACTTAAAAAACTTTGTTATATTTTAAGGAATTTTCCGATGAATATCACTCAGAAAAGTCTTCGAAAGCTACTCCTAAAATTAACTTTGAAGGTGGTCCAACTCCCTCACAGCTTTTAAGATCCAATAGCATACAAGAGGAATTATTTACTACATATTAAAACAAAACAAATGCATTAATTATTTAATATTTTTATCATATCAAAAAAAAACTCCAATATCTACTCATTTTTTAAACTTGAAAATATGGGGCTCCTAATAATTTGTTTTCCTTAAACTCTCTTGTCTTTTTTATTTCTTTATTGATCGTTTGGCAAAACGAGAAACTAAGCACGTTTTAAGAAAAACAACTTATTTTGAGCACTATGTAGCGAAAAAAATTAACTTCATACATATTTATTTATTTAAAACTCTTACTACGAAACGAACATATTTGCCAAAATGTTATAAATTGTATAGGAAATCGAAAAAAAAATTCAAAATTGGTTGCATATTTATTATAAATAATTATTTTTAACATTTTTAGAAAATTCGATATTAATTTATATATAAAAAAAAAATATTGTTGTATATTTATTTAATAAATATAAAAATAAAAAACAAACTACATGATTTGTTTGTTATTCTACTTTGAGATCCTAGAGTGTAAAAAAACGATTTGTGCTAAGAAAACTATTGTTAAATGAAATCAATCATCAATCAATGAAATTGAAAGCAATTTTTAAACCAATATATTCATAAAAAAAATACTTTTACGTTTTAATTTTAATTTAAAGAAAAGATAATTTTTAATTAAAAATATCCTTAACACTCTTCATGTAAAACCAGCTTAGAAAAGATTTAAAACAAATAAACATTTCACATCCAATAATTTTAAAATTTAGGTCAAATGTTGGCCGTGTGCTTGATAAGAATAAATATGTACATATACATATGTAACCTACGAGTAGGTATGCGTTTTAATTTTTACAAAAAATAACAAAATTCAACAAAATTCATAACGGAAACGGACATTAATTTGTATCGCAATTTGTGAAACACAAACCGTTAGTTTAACAAAACAGCTGTTTTTATTTATTTTTTACTGTGTCGTCGCCTGCCTTATTGATTTGTTCCTACTTTTTAAACCTATAAAAACAAACCATAACAACAAATTGTGTTTCACCTCTCATTTAGAGTCTAAAAGATTTCGTTTTCTCATTGTTCCCAGAGATTTTAACATCGTCATTATCATTTTAGCGCACACACCACAAGAACAATAAATACATTTTTTAGTAGTAGAAGTAAATTTTTAAACAACATTTTAGTAAAACAGCACCGTCTTAACATTTTCCCATTACAATTTTAATTGTTTAAGTTAAAAAAAAAAGAAAAAACATTTAATTTACATAAATATATTAAGAAAAAGAGTGTTTTAATCCATAAAGAAAATGTTAAAACTTTACTCAGGAATGAATTTTAAGAGGCTACAAGTGTTAACTATTTTACTTATTGTTTGGCTTAAATTAACATATGGAATAATAGATGATGATGAATACAACAGTATCTACAATTCACAAATTAAGGAGCAGCAAAATCATGAAATTAAACGATTTCCATTTTTAATGCCAAATGTTCAGCCAAAAACCGTAAGTTAAAAAATAATTTCTTAAAAAGGAAATTAAGGACTCTTTTATTAACGTACATACATACATTAGTATGTACATATGTATAAATGTACATGTGGCAAAGTTGTGCGTCGGCCTGTGTGTTCTCGTAAAAAAAATATCCACATATTAAATACCTATAAATATTACAAATTTAACAGGTGTCAGTTTTTTCTTATTTGTTTTTTTGTGATGTGTGTGTGTGTATGTTTATTTTTCTCAATGGGAAAATTGTTTTAATTTTTTTATACCTACTCTTCTTTTTTTATCTACTAAATAAACCTACGATTCTATGGGTAGTTGTTAAAAAGAAAAAACAACAAAAAACATATTTTCTCTCTTTCTTGCCACCTACACATCTCTTAGGGCATTTGCTTCTCTTGCCAGCCTCTTGTTAAAACATTGTTCGTGTCTTTAAATTTCATATGATTTTTGAAAATTGTTTTATTATTTATTCAAACAAAAATTTTAATTTATTAACAATTTTGCTTTTGTAAAATTAAACTTGACCTTGCCAAGATTTTAATCTAATCAAAATAATTTGTTTTTATACATATGAATTATTATTAACAGATTTCTGTTTGTTTGTTTGGGTGTAATTTAACATGTTTGTTTGTATGTGTGTTCATATGTATGTATGTGTACCCTTAAAAAGGGGTTTTATAATTTTTCTTGTACCCGGCTTTTCTTGTACACGTATTAGTTTTTATTACGAATTTGTTCGAAAGTGTTGAAAGAAATTTACAAACCCAGATGAAATAAAAAAAAAATACATATCGCACACCCAGTTCAAAAGTGGTACAACTCAAAATTTTCATTTTCGAGTTTGAGTTTATATGCTTAATCTATGCACAATACACTTGTTTATCTATAAGAAAAATATCAGTGTATTTTTTTGTTGCTAAAAAACAGTTATGTCTTTCTTTATGTTTTAGTTGATATAAAGTTGCAATTCATTAAAGTGACTTATTTTTGGTTGTGTCAGAAAATATAATGGTAATAGATCCCTACGCTAAGTGCTAAATAGTTTCAATGGTCCAACGTTTTTGTTTTTAACTATTTTTATTTACGTCAAAAAGAGTTTATTTCGATTTCTGAACAATTAAAAATTTTGAGTTGTGTCACTTTTGAACTGGGTGTGCGATATGTATTTTATTTTATTATGTAGTTTTAATGTTCATTTTAATTTGCTCTACTCTTAATTTGTAGTGTAATACTGTACGTATGTAAGTGGTACAACTATAGATAGGTAGATTGTTAAACAAATAATTATATTAGCCCTGAAAATGTTACTCGATGTGTAACGAAAATATGTCAAAATAAAGATAAATTAAAAAAAACAACTATTCAGAGCGCTATATTCGGCTATATCGAATCTTACATACCAGGGCTAATAATAGTCGTGGTTTGTTGCTTATAAAGCAGTCATATACAAGTAAAGGCAAATGTTGTTGATTTTAGTAGTAATTTTCATCAATATTTCTAATATATTGTTACATACCACTTTTGGGTCAGTTGAATATCAGGGGGCTTTGGAAAGCTGATTTTAGGAGACAGGCAGGCTGGAAAAAATCAACTTTCCTTTCTATGTTAGGACCCATAATATGTTTATATCTTTGCAAAAAAATAAACAGTTTGACAAACTTAAATATATCCTTGGCACTCATATAAAGGGTATAAAACGTGACCTAAAGCTTAAGGAAAAACAAATTATCTTTTATAATATGTATGAACATTCTTATATATACATATATTTATGTATATATGTACATATATATGATCTTATGTTTGTAATTTTAAGATGCAGCTTAGTGTTTAAAATCAGCAGGACTTACCAGCAACAAACACATTTCAATATTCTTCATGCTGAAACAATAAATATTGAAATAAATACGAACTTTACAAGATATTTAAAAAAAAGCTTTGTGCATAAAAATAATAATTTTTTAATACGTTGAAAGTAAAACATTTTGCAGGTTACATATTTTCATTACACATTCAAATTTTTAGGAGAAAATATTGACTTTAACAAATAAAAGAACCGAAGCACAAAGAAACGCTCATGTCACAAATGTCAATCAACTTAGTAATAAATAAAATCAAGCATAAGAGATTGATTTAATATAAATTACTTAAACCTTAATATGTTTGTTTTTTAACTAAAACCGTAATTTTATTTAACAAGTTTTATTTTTCGATTATCTTTTTTTTTAGCCAGAATTATATCTTTGTACACCGATAAAGGTGGATCCAACAAAAAGCTATTACATTGGTGAGTAACAAATGATAGAATTATTTTATTTGGGTTTTGTTTTTTTAAATATTATGATCTCTTTTAATGATCAATTTTAGTTGGCTACGAACCCAACGCCACAATGAATACGGCCCATCACATGCTCTTATATGGTTGTGGTGAGCCTGGATCAAGGAAAAGAGTGTGGTAAGTCATGGGTAAAACACATTTATCTTAAAGTTAAATATTACTTCAAATTGATCATTGGTTATAAGATTTTAAAAATGAAAGAAATAAAAATGTAAATTATGGACAACAACCAATCTGTTAGCTTTAGTGAATTCATATGTATGTCCTTTTATGTCAGTTAAAAGATTTAATAAGAAACTAATTTATAAACAAAGACTTTTATTAGAATTTTTTCTTTAAAACAATCAGAATTTTTCTTTCTCTTGACTGACTTATCGTTCTCCTCAGATTACGTTTGTAACGTCATCCATTTACCCAACTCTGATTATGCAAATTGATTTAATTAAGGATTTGAGAAAACTTTTTTTTGAAAAATTCTAAAACACGTTTCTAATGTTATTATGTATGGATGTGTGTCCACAAATGTATTTTCATATTTATTAGTTATTACATATTGAAAAAAGAAATTTAACTTAAATTTTTACATTTTAAAGGGATTGTGGCGAAATGGCTAAAACCTCAAATGAAGAAAGACACAGTCCTTGTGGTCTACAGTCACATTCACAAGTACGTTTTTGATATTAATTTCCAGGAGGCAAATTACCACATTCGATATCGATCGAAATTTTGTTCAAACGTGCGAGTTTTTTTTGCATTTGGTGCAGAAATACAAATTCGATTTTTTTTATTCTTAATCAATATCGAATGCCGTAACCTGCCCCCCCAAGATATTTATTTTATTATATTATATTAATAATAACAAATTTACATTTGTATATTTCTAGATTCTATATGCCTGGGCTAGAGACGCTCCCAAATTAGAACTACCAGAAGGTGTTGGCTTTAAAGTTGGTGGCGATTCTCCCATCAACTACATTGTGCTGCAAGTACACTATGCCAGCATAAAAAAGTTTGAGGGTAAGATACTTACTGAGCCCATTTGTTTGTTAAAAGTTTTTTATTAAAATATTTTTTCATATGTACATATCTAGATGGCAGCACTGATAATTCTGGAGTTTTTATACATTACACCGAAAAACCGTAAGTTTTGCCATTTTATTCGTAACCATAATGTAACCAGTGGGTACAATATTGACAGATTGAAAATTTTAAATTAGCTGCTAACAAGTGCTTTAAGTAATAGCAAATTTGGCCACATGATTGAGCGCTAAGATAACGTTTTAAAAAAGTTGATTTTTATGTAACTTATTTAGTGACGCGATAACGGATTATATTGGATTTAAAACAAAATTGTACATCAATTTTATTTTTTTCCTTTTATTTAGTCTGAATTTTTTCCATTAAATTCTGTTGGTTTTTGTTTTTTTTTTTTATAAAATCTTTACATAAACTTTAAAATTGTTTCTTGAACCTTTCTTCTTTTTAGTATGGACAAGTTGGCCGGTGTTTTGTTGATGGGCACCGCTGGTGTTATACCACCGATGTCAACCGAACATATGGAAACATCCTGTGAAATAAATGAAAACAAAACTATATATCCGATTGCATATCGTACCCACACGCATAGTTTGGGCAAAGTAGTTTCGGGCTATAGAGTTCGACCCGACGATCGTGGCATGCAACATTGGACCCTGCTGGGGAAACGTGATCCTTTGACACCGCAAATGTTTTATCCAGTTGAAAATTCAGAGCCCATTGTAAAGGGTGACATTATAGCGGCTCGGTGTACAATGGAAAGTCATCGCCAGCGGTATACGGAAACGGGGTAAGTAAAACTGAAAACCATAAAAGAAATCTATATACATATGTACATACATATGTATATAAAATAGTAAGATGACTGATTGACTGATTGATTGATTCATCATCGCACAGCCCAAACGGATAGAGCTAGAGACTTGAAATTTGGACTGTGGACTGTGGGTTACTCTTACGTTGTATAGATCCACTAAGAAGAGACTTTTGGAAATTTAAATATTTATGGGGTAAACAGGGAAAATCGATCGACTGATCCGATTTAAATAAAATTTACGTGGTAGAAAAAGGTGAAACTTTAAGTAACCAGTTTGAGGTAGCGTAGCATACCGGGTCCATCTAGTATATATATACTTTTTTTAATAAACTTTAAAAACAATTTAAATACCTACAATTTTTGAACATAAAAACAAAACAAAATAAAAATCCAAATAAATAAGACTCTCGATAAACCAACCGTTTTAATAATGTTTATTCACGAGTAAAGAAATAATATTACAAATTTTGTTACAAGATAATTTTAAAATATAAACAACTTTTACATTTGTTATGCCATGCCTTCTTTTTAATTCAGCAATATTTCAATAATATAAAAAAATATTACAGTTTTTGAAACATAGAAATTGTAGTAAATTTGATTTTAACAAAAAATTATTTAAACAAGTAAAAATTAACCAATAAGTTTTTTTCGGCACCACTAATGCTGCAACCAAACTTTCGCATAAAGGTTCAGTCAAGTATTTACAAATAACTTTTATTCGCAAATATCTTTTAACGTTACATACATACTTATCTAAGTCGAAGAAAATTTTCAAATTCCGTGTTGTTTACAAATTGTTTCTTTGGCTGCTGCGACATGGAAAAAGTTAACATGTATAAAAGTATAAAGTCGGCGATAGATTATTTTTTTACAAATTTAAAATTAGCTTTTAAAATGGTTATAAAAATATATTTTTATAAGTCGTAAAAGTCATAAATAAATTTTACAATTTATTTAATTTTATAGCTGACAGTAGACATTTTGCGATAATAAGTTAATTATATGGACATAAATGTTAATTTTAAATACTCTAAACCGCCACAAATGGTTAAAGGGGATGAAGAAAATTTTACCAAAAATGTATTGGTAAACAATATTTTTATTGATTCCGCACAGCTGAGTTTCTTACTCTTTCTTAACAATTTTTTGTATTTTTCTTCTTATTTTAGAGCCACAAACAAAGATGAAATGTGCAATTTCTATTTGATGTACTATGTGGAAAATGATGAACCTTTAAAAATGAAATATTGCTTTAGTCAAGGACCGCCGATATTCTATTGGAGCAAACCAGATGTTGGTCTCAACAACATACCAAATATCGAAGCGAGCACTTTGTAAAAATGTTCAAACGCAAACAAAACGAAAAAAAAACAAAAACCAAACAGGATATAAAACTTAAAAACACACACAAAAACAAAGCTTTATTTAATTTTATTTGTACAAAACAACAATTGTTATAAACATCACAACATTAGGGACAAGTGCAACAAAATTTATAATTTAAAATATAAAACATCTATTTACATACATATGTACATATGTACATATGTATGTATGTATGTATGTATGTGTGTTAGCAAAATCATAAAGATTAAAAAGATAATGATACAGATAACTTCGATGACAAAAAGGAAAGATAACAATTAAAACGGCAAAAAAATTTAATAAAATTTACAATGAGGCATCATTAATTGGTATTGATTTTAACATAAATTATCAACAAAGTTGACCATGACATTTTTTTTTTAATTAGAATTTAGTAAGTTATAACACATAATAAAACAAAATCATTATGATTGCTACATTAAAAAAAAAATAGGACCTACGTATGCATGTATGTACATACATATTTACGATATATCAGTTATCATTACGATACAAATTACAATTATGATACATGCTAAAATTGTAACTTTATAGAAACATTATTAATTTAACCTCACTATAACTAAATAGAATAAAAATATGAACATACATATATATGTATGTAGAAATGTACTTCAACAACAACTACTTATACTATTTATTTACTAAAAAACAAGTGTTATTGTAACTGTAAACTAAAGCTGTAACTGTAAACATGTAATAAAATACTGAATGTCATTAGAAAAAAATTAAAAAAAAAAAAGTTAAAAACTGACTAACATTGTTTTATTGTGGAATTGATGAGATTTGAAAACCTGACGCCTGAAATATTGAAATAAATAAATTTTAAACTAATCGGGACATTCTTTTACAAACACACACTCAAATATGAATATGTATGATTATATGTTATTACATACATATGTACATATATACATTTGTAGAGCAGTGCCTCCCCTTGTGGATTGTTGGCACCACAAACAATTTTAAAATGAAATATGTTCAGAAATACGACAAAATTTCGCTTAAATTTTTAAAATTGACAATTTATCTGTTTAAAGAAAATTGTTAAATAACTGATTGATTTTTCGAGTAATTTATATATGCTGTATCGGGCAGAGTCTTATCATGACAAACTGTCAAACAATAGTAAACTAAACAAGTAAGAGCGTTATATTCGGCTGTGTCCAATATTATATACCATTCACTACGCGTATTTATGTACATATGTAATGACTTGCCCCAAAGGTATTTAAAATGTTATAAAAGTTTATTTGTTTTTGATATTTATTTTAGTCTATGTAGGTCTTTCGCACATATCTTTGCTGATATTTATTTTTGCCCATATATGTATTTCGAAATTTTGGTGATTTTTAATAGCAAGAATCCCGGGGAAATTTCTGATTGTTTGATACTAATAATGGGTCCGCACGACATTGGCGATCAACATACTGACAGACGAACATGGGGTCGCAAATGAATATTGTAGAAATTACAAGCGGAATGACAAACCTATATATACCATTGTCACCTGTGGTCCCCCGGGGGTAGTTAGAATAGCATCATGATGTAATCTCCATCATGGT